>PVKS010000782.1:143706-170800 GCA_004027875.1 Aplodontia rufa | reverse complement strand
TACAGACCAATTTCCCTGATGAATATAAATGCTAAAATCCTTAATAAAATTTTAGCTATCTGGATCCAAAAATACATTATAAAGATAATACATTATGATCAAGTGGACTTCATTCCAGGAAAGCAGGGCTAGTTCATCATACACAAATCAATAAATGTAATTCACCACTTAAACAGAATTAAAAATGAAAATCATATAATCATCTCAATTGACACAGAAAAGGCCTTTGATAAAATTCTGCATCTTTGATAAAATTCTGGAGAAAATAGTGATCAAAGGAAGATACTTTAATTTTGTAAGAGCCATTTATGAGAGACCCATAGCCAACATTATGCTTAACAGAGAAAGAAAGCATTTCCACAAAATTCACAAACAAGACAAGGGATGTGGAGATCACATGGCGACCATATCACCACCAGTGACCCTGAGACGCTCCTGTGTAATACTTCACAGTGCAGGAGTAGGAGGTGGTATCCAATGGTAAGAGCAGGCTCTCAGTTTGTGGGATCACTCCCCCTCCTAATTTTTTTAATACCAAAGGAAAATAGCTTTGCATTAATGAATCTAAACAATGAGTTCGCAGAGCCCACTCAATAAGCTACATAGTTGGGGGGCAGGGTGATAACCCGGAGGGAGGAAACGGCACAAGTATTCTAATCTGGGCACAGCAGGGAATGCCTTCTAATCCACATGCTCACAGTTTGCAAGAGCTGATTCTCAAGCTCTGGGATTTAATTGCTCACAATAATGAACCTACAACTGTTCTTGCATCAGCCCGCTGGCTCCGCCTGCCATTTTGAGGCTTCACTGAGGGTGGGGCTGGTCACTCACTCAGCAAAAGTGAAATCAGACCCATTGTTTATGCACAGACTACAGACCTCAGTCTCCACGGACAGAAAAACAGATTTTAGCACCCTGTGCCCTGCCGAGTGCCCAGGGGGCTGTGTGGAACTGCGAATCCTCTCTCCAGCTCATGGGACATACAAGTGGTGGCCGCCTGCCTGCCCTCTTACAGGTCTGAACAGAAGGAGTATGGGAAAATAACTCAGCACACTAGGGTACTTTCTTCCCAAGGGGGCCACCTGCCTCAGTCTCTCCAAAAGCTGCTTGTAACTCTCTAACAAGGCAGGGTCTGACATCAGCCTCAGGAACCATTGAACAAAAGGGGCAGCCTGGATTCTCCTTCAGCCTCTGAGCTCTGTGCATAGCCAAGTCTCCACAGGTCCTGAGCTCTTCAGGTAGGATGCCCCCTAGTGGTTGCTTTTGAAAACCACATAAAAACTGGGCCAGTTAGCCTGGAGCCTCCCTCACACATGTCTTCCCTTGCTGGGACTGTGACAACTCCACAGAGCAGCTCTTGGGGGCTCTAAAGATCATTAAGACATTCAGAGTGGGTCATCAGTGATCCTGGGGAAGCGAGTTTCAGTCTGGCCACTCTCCTTGGAACAGTCAGAGTCCCACGCATCTACATTAGGATCTATTAGACTGCCTACAGCTTCTGGGTCCCCGACTTAAGAAGATTAGAAGTTTGGTCAGACAGAAAATAATCAGCCCAGGAGTGCACCTCAGGGGTTGCTGAGCTCTATTCTTACAAGAAGCAGGAGATGGCAGGGTCTTCTACCTCTCTGCAACAGAAAATTCTGAGGAGATCCTCTAGGAAAACCCAGGCCACCAGAGATTACCAATCTGCATCTCCCCTGACAAGCTCAACTGGGAAGAGTCCCCAGCTAGATGGCAGATATGAACATATTCCCCCATGGTACACACTGACCTAGGGGGGCAAAAAATCAGAACTTTCCCAACTAATTTTTTTTTATTTTAATGGGAATCTTGCTGCCATCTAATATTTTTAACTTGTTTAACTTTTAACTTTTTAATTTTTTTATGTTTTAATCCTTTTTTGCTTTATTGATATTACTGAATTTGGTGTTCATGGATATACATATTTTTTGTCTGTATGTATTGGTTGTTGGCTTCTACTGTCTCTGTGTCTTCTTGAACTTGATTGCTGTATCTATAGCATTTAGCATTGGAGTTCCACCAGGAAAATACTTCATGATAGCAAAATAGCCCTCAGTCTCCTTTGGTCGAAGAGAACCACACCCCATACTAACCTCTACTTCCCCTGTACTTTGGCAATACTTTAAGCATATGCTGTTCTCTCTCATCCTCACCCAAAGTTTTTACCCCCACTACATCCCATTTCTATGTTTTCCTTATTCCTAATAGAATAACCTACAACTCCCTAAACCATTGTTCCTCTTTATTCTAAGTCAGGAGTTCTAATCCACCTCCCCAATTCACCCCCTTGGCTTTCTAGTCATTTCTTCTCCCCCATTTACAGAGGACCTGCTAACTGAAGAAAGAGACATTCTTCAAAATGGGTACTGGATTGTTATCATAATATATCATGAGAGCTCTCTCAAAGAAAACTGCTCCTATAGGTGCTAATCATCATCATAACTGTTTTATTTGAAACTGTCTCATATATGCACCTATAGGCTCTCAAGTTCTCACTGGTTGGATTGGCAGCTATAAGTCTGAGCTGCCCAAATAGCACCCCATCCCAAAGAAGCAAAACCATAAGAAGCTTCAATTACCCCTACAAGAGCAATATGGTCGGTCTTCAAGACACACCCTCTGTTTCTGAAAATGAGGAAAAGTGGAAATAACTCTCCTCCTCAACCTGACAGCTCTCCACCCAAGGACTCTATAGTCAGGCCCCTGGATGAAAACCAAACAAACTGAATCAACATTATGATTAGTAACTCAACCAAAGAATAGAAAGAGGAACTAAGGAAAGAGATCAGAGAACAATTTCAAGTGATGAGAGACAACTTTTATAAGGAAACAAGGGAGCAAATCCATGAGATGAAAGATAAGTTTTATAAAGAATTAGACACCCTGAAAAGAGATGTAACAGAGCTATCAGAATTGAAAAACACTGTCAACCAAAACAAATCTTCACTGGAAGATATTAACATCAGAGTAAACTCCACTGAAAATAGATCTTCAGTGGTTGAAGAACAACATCAGATAACGAAGACAGGTGGAGTAATGTCAAGTTCAAGGAGGATAGATAAGAGAAGAAACTTACATTACCAGAACTTCCAAATAATATTTGACGAGATGAGGAGAAATAACCTGAGAGTCATTTGACTGGATGAAAACTCTGAACAGCAAACAAGCAGCATTAAGAATCTTTTAAGCAAAATTATAAAGGAGAACTTCCCTCACATTAGAATTGACCCAGAATATCACATCCAAGATGCCTATAGAACACCAAATAGGCCTAATCAAATGAGAAATTCACCAAGACATATCATATTCAAAATGAATAACAGAGATATTAAAGAGAGAATTCTAATAGCAGCTAGAAAGAAGCCCCAAATCACATTCAGAGGCAAAGCAATTCAGATCACTATGGATTTTTCAGATCAAACAATGAAGGCCAGAAGAGCTTGGAACAATATTTTTCAAGTCTTGCTAGATAACAGTTTTTACCCAAAAAAAACATACCCTGCAAAATCCAGCTTTAAATGTGTCAGGGAAATTAAATACTTCAAAGATAAACTCAAGTTAGCAAGACATATGAACACAAATCTTGCACTACAGAATATTCTCAAGGATATTCTCCATTCAGAAGAAAATGCTAATAGTACCCTAAACTCTTAAACAAGGGTGAGTCAATAACCACATTGCACATCAAATGATTCCCAAGATGGCTCAAAACTCTGTAACTAGCCCAAATTTTGAGACTCAGTTTCCCATGTCTATTCTAACTGAGTGTGAATGGTCTCAATACCCCAACTAAAAGACACAGATTGGCTCACTGGATCAAAAAAGTAAATCCAACAATATGTTGTCTACAGGAGACACATTTAACACTCAAAAATAGACACAGACTGAAAGTGAAAGAATGGCAAAATGTTTACCAGGCCTGTGGCCCAAAAAAGCAAGCTGGTGTGGCAATCCTAATATCCGATAAAGTTAACTTTGAACCAAAACTACTTAGAAAGGACAAAGAGGGACACTTCATCATGCTAAAAGGTACAGTTCATCAAGAAGATATTATGATAATTAACATTTGTGCCCCCAGTTACAATCCCCCCAAATATATGAAAAAGTACTTAAGGACATTTATCCTCTCATTGATCTCAACACAAAAATACTTGGAGACTTCAAAACACCATTATCAAGGCTCAACAAATCATCAAAACAAAAAATCAATAAAGACATCTCCAATCTGAACAACTCTATTAATCAATTGGGCTTAACAGACATCTACAGAATATTCCATCCTAAGTTGTCTGAATTTGCCTTCTTAGTGGCTCATGGATCCTTTTCTAAAATAGACCACATCCTAGTTCACCGAGGTAATCTTAACAAATAAAGAAAAGTTGATATGGTCCCATGTAAACTGTCAGACCACAATGCTATGGTCTTACCAATCAACAACAAGAGAAATAACAGAAATTACTCAAATGCTTGGAAATTCAATAATTCCCTCTTAAATGCAGGATAGATAAAAGAAGCAATGAGAGCAGAAATCAAGAAATTCTTGGAAATGAATGAGAATGAGGAAAAAACATATCAAAACCTCTGGGATATTATGAAGGCATTCTTAAGAGTTAAATATAGGATTGAGTGCATACATCAAAAATGTAGAAAGAGCCCAAATAAATAGTCCTATGCTACAACTCAAACACCTGCAAAAAAAGGAACAATCCAATACCATAGCTAACAGAAGACAGGAAATAATTAAAATCAGAGCTGAAATCAATAAAATTGAGAAAAAAATTCAAATTATCAACAAAACCAAGATTTGGTTCTTTGAAAAAATAAAGAAGATTGAGCAGACCTCTGCCAACCCCACCAAAAGGAAGAACGAACTGAAGCAAATCAACAAAATCAAAGAGGAAAATGGAGATATCATCACAGACTTAACCAAAATCCAGAAGATTATCAGAACCTATTCTGAAAATTTATACTCTACCAAATTTGATAATCTGGAGGATATGGACAGATACTTGGCCACATACGACATCCCCACATTAACACAGCAGGACATTGAAAATCTAATCCAACCTATCTCAGATAGTGAAATTGAAGCAGCAATCAAAGCTCTTCCAAAAAAGAAAAGCCCAGGACTGGATGGATATATGACAGAATTCTACCGAACTTTCACAGAAGAGTTAACATCAATCCTCTATAAGCTCTTCCATAAAATTGATAGAGTGGGATCACTCCCAAACATTTTTTATAAATCAAATATTACACTGATACCAAAATCCAACAGATATGTCAAGAAAATAAAACTACAGACCAATTTCCTTGATGAACATACATGCAAAAATCCTCAATAAAATTCTAGCTAATTGGATCCAAAGTTCATTAAAAAATAATACAACATGAACAAGTTGGCTTCATTCCAGGAAAGCAAGGCTGGTTCAACATATGCAAATCAATAAAATGTAATTCACCACTTACACAAAATTAAAGATAAAAATCATATAATCATCTCAATTGATGAAGAAAAAGTCTTTGATAAAATTCAACACCCCTTTACTGTCAAAACTCTGGAGAAAATAGGGATTAAGGGAAGATACTTTAATTATATTAGGTCAATTTATGATAGACCCATAGCCAACATTATGCTCAATGGAGAAAGACTGAAAGCATTTCCACTGAATTCAGGAACAAGACAAGGTTGTCCACTTTCATCACTTTTGTTCAGTATAGTCCTTGAAACCCTTGCAAGAGCTTCAGGCAAGACAAGGAAATCAAGGAATTCGTATAGGATAAGAGGAAGTTAAGTTTTATGTATTAGCTGATGACATGATTCTATACCTAGAAGACCCAATAAGCTCTACCAGAAAACTTCTAGAGCTTACAGGTGATTTCAGCTAAGTGGCTGACTATAAGATGAACATTAAAAAATCACTAGCTTTTCTTTACTACAGCAAAAAGTCCGTGGAAGAAGAAATCAGGAAATCTCTCCCATTCAGCATCTCTTCTAAAAAAATAAAATACTTGGGCATCAACTTTACAAAGGATATTAAGTACTTCTAAAACAAAAACTATCAAACACTAAAAATGAAATTGCAGAAGATCTGAGTAGATGGAAAAACATTCCATGCTCATGGTTAGGCAGAATTAATAAAATAAAAATGGCCATTCTACCAAATGCCCTATACAGATTTAATGCAGTCCCCAACATGGTACCAATGTCATTCTTCATGAATATAGAAAAAGCAATTCTCAAGTTTGTATGGAATAATAGAAGACCCAGATTAGCCAAAACATTATTCTGCAGGAAGGAAGAAATAGGGGATATCTCAATCCCTGACCTGAAAATGTACTACAGGGCCATAGTAGCAAACACAGCATGGTATTGGCATCAAAACAGAACTGAAGACCAATAGAATAGAATAGAAGATTCTGAGATGAACCTCCATATCTTTATCTATTTGATATTTGATAAAGAGAGCAAAAACATAGTGTGGAAGAAAGCCTGTTCAACAAATGGTGTTGGACAAATTGGACAGCCATGAGTAGACAACTGAGGCTGGATCCTTACCTTTCTCCCTACACAAAAATTAAATCAAAATCATTCAAAGAACTGGATATTAAGCCAGAAACTTTAAATTTACTTGAAAAAGAAGTAGGATCAATGCTACAGGACATAGGGGTCGTCAATGCCTTCCTTAAAAAAACTCCCATAGGGCAAGCCGTAAAGTCAAGAATGAATGAAAGGGATGCAATTAAACTAAAAAGCTTTTGCATAGCTAAAGAATTAGTCAAGAGATTCCCAACTGAATGGGAGAAAATCTTTGCCTGCTACACCTCAGACAGAGAGCTAATATCCAGAATATACAAAGAACTAAAAAAAATAAAAAATAAAAATAAAGCCACAAATAATGCAATCAATGGGCTACAGATCTTGAAAAGAAACTTCCCACCAGAGGAAATCTAGAAAACCCATAAATATATGAGAAAATGCTCTACATCATTAGCAATAAGAGAAATGCAAATCAGAACTTCAATGAGATACAACCTTACTCCTGTTAGAGTGGCAAAAATGAAGAATATGAACAATCACAGATGCTGGAGAGGCTGTGGGAAAAGAGGAACATTGTCACATTGCTGGTGGGACTTCAAACTGGTTCACCCTCTCTGGAAAGCAGTGTGGCAACTCCTCAAAAATTAAGGCTGGAACCGCCTTATGACCCAGCTACCCCACTTCTGGGTATTTTCCCAAACAAGTTGGTATCAATATATTGTAGAGATACAGCATCATCAGTGTTTATAGCAGCTCAATTTATTATAGGTAGACATGGAATCAACCCAGATGTCCCTCAGTGGACGAATGGATTCCAAAACTTTAGTACATATATACAATGGAATACTACTTGGCCATTAGAGTAAACGATATTATAGCTTTTGAAGGCAAATGGATGGAGACAGAAAAATTATGCTAGGTGAAGTATCCCAATCTCAGAGACTCAAAGGCTGAATATTTTCTCTCATTCGTGGAAGCTAGAATACAACTGGAAACAGTATGTTAGATGGCTAAGCTAATTACCTCAACATGTATGAATTTTTACACAAACAGGGGAAACCTTGCCTAGGGTACCTGGAGACATAGGGAGTGGGACGGGGAGTGGGAAGGGATTAGGAAAGATATTTAGAAGACAGGAGGGAGAGAATATGGGGGAATCAACTCAGAAAGACATCTCCAACCTTCATGAGAAGTCCATTTAAAATAAGGGTTCTTTTGGGGGAAACAGAACCATTGGGAACCCATGGGGGGAAACAAAGACATGGCATCAGCTTTGACTAACTATGTAAATATGCATTTGTTCTTGATTGTTGGATAATGATTCCCCCTCAACTGTAAGTCCATATTCAACTAATAAAAAAAGACAAGGGATGTGATGTCCACTTTCACCACTATTATTCAGTATAGTTCTCGAACCCCTAGCCAAAGCTATTAGACAAGAGAAGGAAATTAAAGAAATTCAAATAGGAAAGGAGGAAGTCAATGCTGGGCTTCAACATGCAATGCATTGAGAGCGTTGCACCAGAAAGAGGAACTCATTTGCTGAAACCCACCTCCTGAGGACACATGCGAAAAAATGGCTCCTGACACCCTACTCAGGGGTGTCACCTTGAGGTCGTGATGCCTCTTCGGACTGCTTGATGGGATAGGTTCTGCCCCTTGCTGATCTTTCCTTTCATTGGTCCCCATAACCGCATGCACTTCCTCAATAAATGAGTTCCGGCTGCAACTGGTCTCCCTGACGCGTCTGACTGTCCTCCTTAGGGAGGGCTGGGGACGGGCAGTCAGCTGACCGTTGCCTCTCTTGGCCTTGGCTGGGGCGTGCTTCTCTCCTTCTCCCCTGCAGGTCAGGGGGAACACGAGAGGCTAAAACACCAACAACTGGCTCCCGATCAGGGACATGAAAGGAAGCAACAAATCAAAAGTATTGGCGAGCCAAGCCAAGCATGTTTCAAGGTAAGGGTATCCCTGAAGAGATGAGGCAATCTCATACTAAACATGAAGACCCAGCTCTGAAAGTGCTGAGATACATGCTTAAGAGTTGAGGTTTAGTGCAGGCGAGGTGGGATGGGGGGGCAACACCCCCCCCCAGTGGTACAGCCCCTCCGGCCACAGCCGAATCCCAGGCCAAGGGAACGGAGGGCATGAAATCATTAAGAGGTTACATTGAATGATGCTCAGCTGGCTCATTTCCAGCCTGAACTCTCATTATTCTTCCCGGGACACTCCTGTCCTCAACAGCAATTACTCAATTAGGTGAGCCCCTTCAATCCTTAACTGCGAGGAAGGGAGGGCTCTGCTTGTTTTTACAGGAAGAATGCTGTTTCTACACTAACTGTTCTGGCACCGTCCAAGACAAGATCAAGAAATTACAAAAGGACCTCGAGAAACATCGGAACGAATTGCATTCCAGTTTCCTTTGGACAGGGTTGAATGGGTGGCTTCCTTATCTTCTCCCTTTGATGGGCCTCTTGGTTACCCTTACTCCTCCAATTCCTCAAAGATCGAGCTAAGGCAGTCCAATTGATGGTGGTCTGATAGCAATATGCAGTTTTGCAAGACTGTGACTGGGATGCATATGAATCTGGCCATGGGCCCTACCAGGATGTGCGAGTTTAGGGCGATACCTCTCTCTATCTCTCTCTTCCCCCCCTACTGAAGGGCCCACCAGCCCTGCAGGTAAAAATGCCCAAAGTGCTAGGGTGGTTGTCAATGAAGGGTAAGACCCCCAGGAGGGGCCAACCTAAGACAGGCACACCCTCAAGTGGGGCATATACCTGCTGATAAAACAAAAAGGGGGAAATGTTGGGCTTCAACATGCAATGCATTGAGAGCGCTGCATCAGAAAGTGGAACTCACTTGCTGAAACCTGCCTCCTGAGGACACATATGATCAAAATGGCTCCCGAACCCTACTCAGGGGGAACACCTTGAGGTCATGACGCCTCTTCGGACCACCTGATGGGATAGGTTCCGCCCCTTGCTGACCTTTCCTTTCATTGGTCCCCTCACTCTTTATAACTGCATGCACTTCCTCAATAAACTAGTTCCTGCTGCGACTGGTCTCCCTGACGCGTCTGACTATCCTCCTTAGGGAGGTCTGGGAACGGGCGGTCAGCCAACCCTTGCCTCTCTTGGCCGCCTTAGTTGGGGAGTGCTTCTCTCCTTCTCCCCTGCAGGTCAGGGGGAACACGAGAGGCTAAAAAACCCAACAGTCAAGATGTCTCTATTTGCTGATGACATAATCTGATACTTAGAAGACCCAATAAACTCAACCAGAAGACTTCTAGAGCTTATAATCCATTTCAGCAAAGTGGCTGATTATAAGATCAACACTCATAAGTCATTAGCTTTCCTATACTCGAGCAAAAATTCCACTGAAGAAGAAATCAGGAAGTCTGTCCCATTCACAATCTCCTCAACAACAATAAAATACTTGGACATCAATCTAAAAAAGGATATTAAAGGCCTTTAAAAATAATCTATCAAAATTTAAAAAAGGAAATTGCAGAAGACCTGAGTAGATGGAAAAAATATTCCATGCTCTTGGTTAGGCAGAATCAATATAATCAAAATAGCCATTCTACCGAAAGCCCTATATAGATCAATACAATCCCCATAAAGATACCAATGACATTCTTCATGGATATAAAAAAAGAAATTCTCAAATAGGTATGGAATTACAGAAGACCCAGAATAGCCAAAACATTACTAAGAAGGAAAGAAGAAGCAGGAGTTGTCATAATTCCTGCCTTGAAATAATACCTTAGGACTATAGTTACAAAAACAGCATGATATTGGTATCAAAACAAAATTGAAGACCAATGGAACAGAAAAGAAGATACTAAGATGAACCCCCAAATCTTTAACCATCTGATATTTGATAAAGGTGGCAAAAGCATAGTTTGGAAGGACAGCCTGTTCAACAAATAGTGCTGGAAAAACTGGACAACCATATGCAAACAACTGAAGTTGGATCCTTACCTCTTATCCTGAACAAAAATTAAATCAAAATGGTTCAAGGATCTGGTCATTAAACCAGCAACTTTACAATTGCTTGAAGAAAAAGTAGGATCAATACTATATGACACAGGAGTTGGCACCGCCTTCCTTAATAAGACTCTCATATTGCAAGAATTAAAAACAAGAATAAATGAATGGAATGCCATTAAACAAAAGCTTGTGCACAGATAAAGAATTAGTCAAGAGTGTCAAGAAAGAATCTTACAGAATGGGAGAAAATCTTTGCCTTCTACACCTCAGACAGAGGGCTAATATCCAGAATATATAAAGAACTCAAAAAAATTGAACATCAAACCCACAAGTAATCCGATCAATAAAAGGGATAGGGGGATATACAGAAATTTCTCAACAGAGGAAGTCCCAAAAGCCCATAAATATGTGAGAAAATGTTATACATTGCTAGTGATCAGAGAAATGTAAATCAAAACTTCACTGAGATTCCACCTCACTCCTGTCAGTGGCAAAAATGAAGAATATAAACAATGACAGATGCTACAGGGGATGTGAGAAAAGAAGAACACTTACATTGTTGGTGGGACTGCAAACTGGAGAGCAGTGTGGAGACTCCTCAAAAAACTAGGGCTGGAACCACCTTACGACTCAGCTATCCCACTCCTGGGTATTTTCCCATAAAAGCTAGCATCATCATATTACAGACATACAGCTTCATCAATATTTGCAGCAGCTCAATTTACTATAGCTAGACTATGGAATCAACCCAGGTGTCCCTCACTGGACGAGTGGATTAAAAAACTTTGGTACATATATACAATGGAATACTACTCCACTATTAGAAGAATATCATGGCGTTTGAAGTAAAATGGAGGAGGTGGAAAAAATTAGACTGAGTAAATTATCGCAAATTCAGAGACTTAAGAGCTGAATGTTTTCTCTCATTTGTGGAAGGCAGAATACAATCAAACATACTGTAGTTGGCTAAGATAATAATAATCTCAACATAGGTGAATTTCTTATACAAGCAGGGGGAACCTTGCAAAAGACACTGAGGAATCAAGGGAGGGTGGCAGGAAAGTGGGAGGGGATAGTAGGGATATGAAAGCTGCTGGAGGGAGGGAGAGTGGGAATACCAACCCAGTGGGGAACCTTCGACTTCCATGAGAAGCCCAATTAATTTGGGGTTAAGTAGTGGGAAACATGGGATCAGGGGTGGGGGACCCAAAGGGGGGAAACCATAGAATGGTATCAGCCTTGGCTTGCTCTGGCATTGTGCATTTGTTCATGATTGTATGATAACAATTCCTTCCTAAATGTAAGACTATTTTGAACAAATTTAAAGAAAAAATAAATAAAATTTTAAAAATAATAAAAAATATAAGCTCTGAGAATTCATATGATTTAATAATTGCCTTTAAATATAAAATGCTTATAATTAGCATTTTATACATCATTAGCAAGGATTAAATATTTTATTTTTAATTCTCATAAAAACATTCCAAGTACAAAATAGAATTAAATATACTGTGTTGAACAAAGTCACTGAGTAGAACTCTACTGTATTTCCTATGAATGTGAGTCAGATTACAATGGAATTAAATTATTTACAAGTTAAATTTTAACAGTTTGATTATATTATTTGTTGCTAACAAGAAAATGTTTAATTCTTGATTTCTGCCTAACATATTTAATGATGGTGGCTTTGAATTATTCTAACATGATGCTTTATTAAAGGGGCACTACATTATTCTAAGTGGAACAGAATTCTAAAAACCAAGTGAAAGCTAAAATTGGTATTTATAGTACACATGTGTGTATATAATATTGATTGATTTGTGTAAAATAAATCTATCTAAAGTTAATAGTACCTCAAAACTAAAGATCTTGGTTGTAATTTGGGAACTACTCATTCTTCATATGTCATTTGCATGTGTTAGTATTCACAGTGTGCATGTTTAACACAAGGAATCTCGAGAAACAGTTTATTAAGACATAGATGAAAGAATTCAGAGTTCACTTCTTTGTAAAGCCTAACTATATTGTCAAGTTTAGATAATGGAATAGTTAAATGATGTGTAAAATATTTTTTTACTGGCAGAATGTCAGAGAGATTATTCACTGAAAATCTCATTTAGCCTAAAAACACTCAGGTATAATATATCCTGCATTATTCCTAATTTAAAAATATTTGAAGAGGCACCATCTTTAAATGCAAATGAGACGATGAAATTGGCAGGAAACAATATTAAGAAATGCCAAGAGGATAAAATATTTTCAGTTAATTGATATTTCCTGTGAAGTATTGTGTGTGTGTGTGTGTGTGTTTCTCTCTCTCTCTGTGTGTATGTGTGTGTGTGTGTGTATACATACATATATATTTAAGAATATATACTGATATGAATCCTAGTAAAATTATGTTGAAGGAAGTATTAAAACAGGGATTTAGTCTAGTTTTAGATAATTTTTACAAGTGCAGTATTTTTAGTAGAGTGTAGAATGTTTTCAATCTGAGCTAAGGAGCAAGAATTTTAATATCATAATATCAAAGCTTTCACAGGAGACAAAATTACATCTTTGAAAAGATTATATTAAGATTTTTGTGATGGTGATAACAGGAGACATCATGTGCTGTATTTACTTTGATATTGTATATAAATAACTGAATGTTGGATAACCTTTCATGAGCTTCATGTTATCAATTTCTAATTTTAAGTTTGAAATAGTCTAAAAAAAGCCAAGAACAGCAATCCTGCATTCTAGAGTCTATTCCTGGATGTTCTCTGATTTTCTTTTCTTTTGTGTTTGGTGAAAATGTCCTGAACACTTCATATCTCTTTATATTAATAATTACATAAATATTCAAAGTCATATGTAGTCACACATTTTAAGAAACTTAAAAATTATTTATAAAATTTTCTCCAATTTGATAGAAAGTGCGTTGCTTTTTTGAAACATTAAATTCTTAATTAAGCATTGTTTTTGTTTTTAGCAATCTGTCTTTTGTCATTTCTTAACATTTCCATGAAGTTATAGGATGAGAAGTTAGGCTTTACAAAGACTTGAGACTTTCACATCATTTTCCCTATTGAAATATGCCTCCTTTGAGAAACACTTTTTTCTTTCTTGTGTTTTCTATAAATTCCATTGCTTGACCAATGCAAAGAAAGTAAGCTAATGAAACACATACCAAATATCAGAGTCATTTTCCTTCTTAAATATAATAAATATATATATATATATATATATATATATATATATATATATATATTACACAGCAAGCAGGTGTGTTCCTCTACTTGTTTGGGTAGAGTTCATACTTTCACTCATGGTGCAGATCACATTCAGCTGGACCCTTCTGCCAAGTTTCCTAAGGCTTAATGACTATTTCCTCTTT
Organism: Aplodontia rufa; assembly: GCA_004027875.1. Lineage (NCBI taxonomy): Eukaryota > Metazoa > Chordata > Mammalia > Rodentia > Aplodontiidae > Aplodontia > Aplodontia rufa. Next base: position 156,867 of record PVKS010000782.1, on the reverse strand, counting down.
TTCCTCTTTCCCTTCAAGGAATAATGTGATATCCTGGAGTTTTATATTTTTCTCTTCTTACTCAGTAATCACATTTGAAGCCTTTGGAAATTTTAGTCTCCAGTCAATTTCTTGTAACTGTTACTTTATCTCACTTCTCTGTCTACCCACACATAGACTCTGACTGTTTTCCTTGAATTTTACAAAGACAACACCTTTATAAGATATTTCAGTATATACAAGACCCTGTTGAGATTTTGAGCATAGTACAAGTGATTATTTTGGAGTGATACAGATGAAATAAAATATTGAGCATCCCTCCTTCTAAGAAGTCCCGATTTCATCTGGGACACAGGGGGCTCCAGATGTAGTTTGCTCTGCAAAATATCCTCCCAGTTCTCTCCCAACACCCTTTCACCCCTCACCATCAGCTGTTTCTATTCACTTTACAAGGTTAAATCTTCACAGCGGTTTTGTTTCTGTAGAGGTCTTAGATTAGGGCCTTTCATATCCCAGCAATTTATCCAGGTGTTTTGTTTTTTCCTTTGGAAATTCTAGTGCCAGACGGCAAAATATTACTTTTATTTATTTATTTTTTTACCCCAGAATGTGTATAAATGTGTGTGGGTGGAAAGAGTGATATTATCTTAGTTCATTTTCTGTGTAATAGTTGAATATTATAGGCTGAGGAATTCATAAAGAATAAAGATTTATGCCCATGATTCTGAAGGTTGAGAAATTCAAGATGTGACCATGGGTGACTGGTTGTTCTGAAGTATTTTTTGCTGGTGAAGACTCTCTGCAGAGTTCCTAGATAGTGCAAGGTGTCACATGATGAGACAGATCATCCTAGCTCAGCTTACATCTCCTCTACTTCAAAAGCCACAGTCCCATTTGCTTGGACCCAGTCTATGACCTCATTCAACCTTAACTACTGTCCAGAGGTTCCACCTCCAAATAATGTAGTGAAATTCACTTTCTACTCTCTTAATAGTTCATGATGGAGACTAAATTTCATAATGAGTTTTGGCATGGACATTCAAACAAGGATGGATATTTAAAAAGTATGCATGCGAGGGCTGGAGTGATGGCTCAGTGCTTATTGTGCTTGCCTGGCATGCACAAGTATACGGGTTCAAACCCCAGCACCCACGTACACAACTAAGTGTCAGAGCAACAAGGGCCATGTGAAAAACTAAATAAAAATTGATTCTCTCTCTCTCTCTCTCTCTCTCTCTCTCTCTCTCACACACACTGTCCTCTCTTTAATAATAAATAAATAAAATTAAAAAATAAAAAGTATGCATGTGTATGTGCATTTTGCATGTATGTAGTTTAGACATAGAATTATTTCAGAATTGGTAGCATTTATTTTAGAAATATTTTGTTTTCATATTAATAACAAATAAACATGGATATTTCACCCTTTCCCAATTTACATTCTCTGCTCCATAGAGGTTATTTTCAAATCTTCATAGTTTTAAAAGAAATTCACAAAAGAACACACTGAAAGAACACGCACAAAATTTTGTTGGTGTAATGTAGCAAATAATTCTTATTTTTTAAAATATATGTCTTTGTATTCTCTAAACTTTTAAAATAGCTATCTGAAGGTGCTCAGGACACCACTGGTAGGACCCCTGACCAGAGCATCCTGCTCAGGACCAACCAGGGAAGGTTCCCTGCCTGGAACAGCCCTGCCTACCTATACCCTGCATTCCTGTTGGGGCCTGTTTGAGTCCCAACAGAAGACACCAGGATACCACTGTTAGGACTCCTGTCCAGAGCAGCCCTACTCAAGACCAACCATGGGATGTTCCCTGCCTGAAGCAGCCATGCCTACCTAAACACCACATTACTGTTGAGGCCTTTTTGCGTCCTTCTGGAAGGTAGTTCTCCATTTTGGTAGGTTTAGATTTTCAACTTTGAGTTTGGAACCAAAAGTTTGAGCAATATGAGGGCCCAGGCAGAAACAGCATCTGGAATAAAATGATCAAAGAGTTGGTGGCTCATCTGATCATTTGGCTTGCAAGGAAAAACCACCTGAGGAACTGTGTACTTTCCTCTCAGGAAATCTCAGTTCAGAGATCCACAGGAAGCTCTTCAAAATGATGAATCAAAGAAGGAGAGGTTCACCTCTAACTCAAAACTGCCCCAAAAAGGATGCCATGGATAGGGGTGGAGATGAAAACCTTGAAAATATTAACAATGTTTTGATTATTAAAAGGAACAATGAACTAAAAGAAGATATATTGAAGGGACTAAGTGAGAAGACTCAAGAGATTAAAAACTGTATTCTTAAAGAAATAGAAATACTCAAAAAAGGAATCAACAGAGCTAAAATCTGCAGTCAATGACATGAGAGGAACCATGGAAGAATTTAATTATACACTAACTTCTACAGAAAACAGAACCTCAGCTCTTGAAGAAAGAACTTTTGACAATGAAGATAGGTTAAGCAAGTTAGAGCACACAGATGGCAAAAAAGAAAGAAAAACTCACAGAACATGAACAAAGTTTTAAAAATGTCTAGGATGAAATGAGAAGAAACAATATAAGAGTAATTAGAATACAGGAAGAAATTGAAACACAAGCAAATGGGATAAGGAACATTTTCAAGGAAATTGCTAAAGAAAATTTTGCCCCTATAAAATAGAGTCAGATATGCTCATCCAGGAAGCTTATAGGACACCCAATAGGCCCAATCAAATGAGAAGCTCACCAAGACACATCATATTCAAAATGTACAACAGGGAAATCAAGGAAAGAATATTGAAAGTGGCAAGGGAGGAACACCAAATCACATTCAGAGGCAAACCAATAAGAATCACATCTGACTTTTCAGTTCAGACTCTGGAAGGGAGAAAATTTTAGAAGATCTTTCAATGACTGAATGAACACAACATGCAGCTGAGAATACTATACCCAGCAAAACTCAGCTTCAAATTTGAAGGGGAGATAAGAACTTTTCATGATAAGAACAAACTTGCAGCATTTGTGAACAGAAAGCCAGCATTAGAAAGAATTCTCAAAGATAAACTGCAGATAGAAAAACAAGTGAATATTCCTCAAAACCCACAATCAGAGGAAATTCAGAAAAGGTACATACTATCAATAGAGAATTAAGACAGCACAGAATTTACTAATAAACACAGTGAATATGAACCACAACCACATAACTATTCTAACACTTAATGTGAATGCTCTTAATGCATCAATCAAAAGACACAGATTAGCAGATTAGATAACAAAAAACAAAATCCAACAATATCCTACCTACAGAAACCTAACTCAGCCATTGATAGCCACAGATTAAGAATGAAAGGACAGAAAAAGTCTACCAGGCATTCGGCCCAGGAAAGCAATCTGGAGTTGCAATTCTTATATCTCACAAAGTGGAATTCAAACATAAATTATTCAAAAGACATAAAGAAGGCTACTACATCCTAGTAAAGGGAACAATACAACAGGAGGAAATAACTATAGTAAATATATACTTTCCAAACACCAATGCTCCCAAACATGTGGAGAAAAGCACCCCAAGATGTAAAACCACTTGTGGTCCTCACTATAATAGTGCTGGGAGACTTTACCACTCTTCTATCACCAACAGACAGATGATCAAAACAAAGAAATGCTAAAGAGATCTACCATCTAAAGAACACCATAAATCAAGCAGACTTAACAGACATCTACAGAATAACCCACCACAAATTGGCAGAGTATACCTTGTCAGCACATGGATCCTTCTCCAAAATAGATCGTATTCTATTTCACAAAGGAAATCTCAGAAAATATAAAAAGTAGATATTATTCCATGTATCCTATCAGATCATGATGCCATGATCCTAATAATTAACAGCAAAAACCATAGCACAAAACACATATATATGTGGAGATTAAATAACACCCTATTAAATGAAGAATGGATCCAAGAAGACATGAGAACAGTAATTAAGGAATTCTTGGAAGAGAATGACAATGAAGACACAATGTATCAAAACCTCTGGGACAACCTGAAAGCATTCTTAAGGGGAAAATTCATTGTACTGATTGTCCACATTAAGAATCAGGAGAGATTCCTAACAAATAAGCTTATGTTCCAACTCAAATCTCTACAAAAGGAAGAACAGCCTAATCCCAACACCAGCAGAAGACAAGAAATAATTAAGATCAAAGCTGAAATTAATGAAATTGAGAACAAAAAATAAAACAATGAAAAGAATTGACAAAAACAAAGAGCTGGTTCTCCAAAATAATAAGTAAAATTGACAGACTGCTAGTTAATCTAACAAAGGAGAGAATCAAAGCATATCAACAAAATCATCAATGAAAAAGGGGTGATCACCACTGACCCCCTTGAAATCAAACAGATAATCAGCATCTATTTTGAAAAACTATAGTCCTCTAAACAGATAATCTGGATGACATGGACAAATTTCTAGACACATAACAGCATCCCCAAATTGACACAGGATGACATTGAAATCCTAAACAGCCCAATAACAGGTACCAAAATACATACAGCAATTAAAAGTCTTCCAAAGAAGAAAAGCCCAGGACCTGATGGATTCTCTGCAGTTTTAGTACACCTTTGAAGAGTTAACACCTCTCCTTATTAAGCTATTCCAAGAAATTGAAAAAGAGGGAACCTTCCCAAACACTTTTTATAAAGCAACCATAAGTCTGTTACCAAAACCCCACAAAGACACATTGAAAAAAGAAAATTACAGACCAATATCCCTCATGAATATTGATGCAATAACCCTAAATAAGGTTCTCACAAATGGCATTCAAAAACACACCAAGAAAATAATTCATCATGATCAAGTGGGCTTCATTCCAGGTATGCAAGATTGGTTCAACATGCACAATTCAATATATGTAATTCATCACTTAAACAAAATTAAGGACAAAAAACCACATAATCATCTCAATAGATGTAGAAAAGGCCTTCAATAAAATACAGCACCCATTTAAGCTCAAAACTCTAGAGAAAATAGGGATCAAATTAATTTATCTTAACTTTGTAAAGGCCATATATACCGAACCCTCAGCGAGTATAATACTAAATGGAGAAAAGTTGAAAACATTTCCACTGAACTTGGGAACCAGACAAGGCTGCCCACTTTCAGGACTTTTATTCAATATAGTCCTCGAGACCCTGGCTGGAGCAATCAGGGAGGAGGAAGGAATCAAAAAGATAAGAATAAGAAGGGAGAAGTTAAACTATCCTTTTTTGCTGATGACATGATCCTATATCTGGAAGATTCAGAAAACTGCTAGAGCTAATAAACAGATTTGGTAAAGTAGCAGGCTACAAGATCAACACCCATGAATCAATAGCTTTCCAATATGCCGAAAACAGTATAGAAGAAGAAGATATTCAGAAATCAGTCCCATTCACAATATCCTCTAAAAGAATAAAATACTTGGGAATTAATCTAACAAAAGAAGTAAAAGACCTCTACAAGGAAAATTATCAAACACTGCAAACAGAAATTACAGAAGAACTGAGAAGATGGAAAAGTGTTCCTTGCTCTCAGTTAAGCAGAATTAATATAATTAAAATGGCCATTCTGCCAAAAGCACTGTACAGATTCAGTGCAATACCCATCAAGATTCTAAAGTCACTCTTTGTAAATGTAGAAAAAGCAGTTCTCAAATTCATGTGGAACAACAAGAAATCCAGAATAGCCAAAACATTACTAAGCAAAAAAGATGAAACAGGTGGTTTTGCAATACCAGATCTAAAATTATACTATAGAGCTGTAGTATTAAAAACTGCATGGTATTGGTATCAAAATGGGAATGAAGACCAATGGAATAGAAGACTATGAAACAAATTTTTAAGCATCTGATCTTTGACCAAGGGAGTCAAAATATAACATGGAGGAGAGACATCCTATTCAACAAATGGTGTTGGACAAACCGGATAGCCACTTGCAGAAAACTGAAATTAGATCCTTATCTCTCACTGTGTACAAAATGCAATTCTAAATGGATCTAGGAAATAGGAATTAAGCCAGCTACCATATAACTGTGTGTTGACCAAAGGAGAGAGGATTGCTTTAGAAATCAGGTGATTTTTTGATATGTATCACGAACAATGAGTCAGTGTAAGATAATCATGCTTCAAAATCATTGATACATAAAGAACTTACTACATTCAAGAAATTTCAAGATTTTGGAATGACCATAGGATATGGAATTTGTTATAAGTAATGGTGTATCAGTATCAATCTCAGATTAGTAAAACAGAAAACACACTAGGAATTTCAACAGAGCCAAGACAATTTACAGGATTAGAGAGCTACTGAATCTTGGACAGAGGGTATATATGAGTAATGAATGGGAATAAACAGAAACTTAGAGGAGGGTGCCTGCGAAATGGGAGATTTCAGAGGGGAAGTTACCATACAGTTGGTGTTGATGCCTGAGAGGGAGTGAGAAATGTTATAGTGAATGAAAAGAAGCTGGAATAACACTGATTAGAACAGTCATTAAAATGAACAAAGCGGGGCATTGATTCCATTTCTTATTGTCAATTCTTCTTTAGTGCGCTTTTTTGTACAAAATAATCAGAAATAACTGACCATGGAGAAACGATGTGGATGGTGGCTACAGTCTCAGCATTGCTGAGGAGGCTGGATTTGGAATAGAGTGAAGTAATTATCATCACACTTGACCTCATTAGTCACTCTATTCACATACACCCTTCTACATACTTCAACTTTTAGGTCATCACAATGTACTTATGTTCCCACCCAACAGTATCCAAATATGTTTTTATACCAAAGAAGACATGTTCATACCTTCTCCCCAGAATGGGAGGAATAAAGTTGCAACAGTCATAATATGATCTTTGTGTAATATTGACAGAATCCATTTTTTAAAAATTATTATTATTATTATTATTTTTAAAGAAAGAAGGACAGTGAGAGAGACAGAGAAAGAGAGAAACAACTTTATTTAGTTTTTCACATGGCCTTAGTTGCTCCAACACTGAGTTGTGTACGTGGTGCTGGGGTTTGAACCCAGGTCCTCATGCTTGCCAGGCAAGCGCCGAAACTGCGGAGCCACCGCTCCAGCCCCTAAAAATTATTTGTTAACAGGGATTGAACTCAGGAGCCACTGAGCCACATCCTTCCCCTTTTTATTTTTTTTTATTTTGAGACAGAGTCTAAGTTGCTTAGGGCCCTGCTAAGTTGCTGAGATTGGCTTTGACCTTGCAATCCTCCTGCCTTAGCCTTCTGAGCTGCTGGGATTACAGGTGTGTGCTGCTGTCCTTGGCTACAGAATCCATTTTTTAAGTAATGTAAATTACTCTTCTCAATCAGTTTGTAACCTCATATGTTCTTCAATCTAAGAGATTAGGTTATAAAGCTAACCACCACAAGAAATTTTGTTACGTAAAAAGTGAAACGTTTAAATCTGGAAAGAAGTGTAAAATAGTTAATGTAGGGAGAAGAGTTGATACATGTGTGTGTGCATTTTTACATACACAAAACACACAAGGAAAAATGAAAATAACTATCAGTCCTTGTTTCTTCAACTGGTCAAGAGACTGTGGTTCATTGTTACAGTTTGTTTCTTCAACCACATATCTCTTGGTTATTCTTTATCCAACTACAACTAACTATAATTGGTGTGAGCTGTGGAAACCAAACTCCCAAGTTACACAAATGGATTATTAAAACTGCAAGGGAACCCACTCTTTTAAAAAAAATCTTTCTTGGTTCATTCTGACTATACATAGTAGAGGAATTTGCTGTTAGGCATTTGTATATGCACCTAATTTGTTCAATTTCACTCCCAAGTAATTACCTTTTATTTCCTTCCTCCCTCCTTCCTATCCCCTTTCTCTACTCTACCTTTTGGGGAAAATGTTTTGACACCAATCTTAGATTTGGGACCTCATTTATTTGAGCTTGAGCAAAACTGCAGCATATATCATGATTATTCAGAATATATACTGCATCCTGAAATGGACACACAAGTTTTCATAGTGTTTTCCCTCTCAACTGGTGTTGGAATTGAGTCTTTGTGGGCTCTTGGGTTATTCTTTCATTCTCTCAGGTAAGCATTTTTTGAGTCATACAGTTAGACCACAAAATTCCAAAGGTGTGCACCAATTATAACATTCTGAGATGAAATTAATTTCTTGAAAAAAAGTAGTTTCAGATGTAAAACTAGAACATAAGTAAGTCATTGTCTAAGTTAACAGATTTTGATATTGGCAGAAAAGTTATAGATATGAAATAAATATCCATATAGTTACTTCATGTTTTTAAATAAAGTAAATAGTTGATATCACTATGTTGGAAAGGAATTGGTATAATAAATCTGGCACCACATGTCTGGCTGCACTCTCAAAAGAAAGTGCCATATTAGTAACTCTGCTTTAATCAAAATAGCATTTGTTGTGCTCTGTCAGACCCTAAGTGCCAAGGAAGTCTTTTTTTTCTGGAGTTCACATGAAGACTTCAACTCCAATATAGATGCTATCTACCTCCTATTTTAGTGAACATTCAAATGGAAGGAAAAATCTCAAAATCTATGGACATGTTCTAAAAAATCTTTGCTTATACCTCTTCTGAGCCTCCATTCTTCCATTACACTCTTTTTAGTTTCCAACAATAAGAACAAGCTATTAGCCATAACTCCTGTATTTTTGCAAATCCATATTAACAACTATTTCTCAATATGTAGATAACTATATATACTTTTCTCATTATAGGGCCTATGAAAAATAGATTGGTATAATATTGTATTCTCTTCAATGCTGTCTTTCAGAGAAGCTTTGGATTGAGGTTGAAGGGCAATAGTTATTCAATTCTGGTTAGGATGTCACAAAGAAAATCAAATAAGCAAGACACTTTTCATGCTACTGGTGTCTATGTATTTTCAATAACGATCTAGATGTGAATTTAGGGAGGGGAGAATGGAACAAAAATGGGTACTAAAGGAGATTCAGCCACCTGTTTGTGAAGCTTTCTTGTTTATTGATCTCTGTTGGAGCCCAGTTTCTCATATTCTATTTGTGCTTGATGATAGAACATTGCTATGCATGTGTATCCTTTTCATTTGTTGAATTAAACAGTATGAACTTCATGATGGATTACTTAAATTCCTTTACCACTTGATGTTTATGGTCAGTTATTTAGTCTCTGTCCAATTTTTAAAAACAAGACAGAAATAGTTTTTATAGTAATCTTCAGTAAAGTTAACGGTCTTGCAGAATATCTGTTCCACAATCAAAATGAGTAATATAGGAGTACGTACTTGGAGCTGAGGAGCAACAATTTAAAGACCTCAGATCAAAACAATGAAGTAGACTGAGCTCCAGTAATAAAGATCCATGTAACCCTTGAAAACTAATTATTTTCATTGGTCATAGTAGCACACCTCTGTAATCCTAGTGACTTCGAAGGCTGAGACAGGAGGGTCAAGTTCAAGGCCAACCTCAGCAATGTAGCAAGATCCTGAGCAACTTAGTGAAACCCTGTCTCAAAATAAAAATGTAAAGAAATTAAAAGAACTGGGAATGTGGCTTAGTGGTTAAGTGCCCCTGTGTCCAATGCCCAGTAGTACCAAAATAATAATAACTTATTCTCTAGTAAACAAATAGTCACTGAAATGAGTCAACTTGGAGATTGACATGTAGTATTTGCCTTTTAAAAAGAGAAACCTAACAGAATGATAATCCATTTTGGAGTGATGAAGAAATGGTACTAGTGATACAATATCTAGCTTTTGCATTACATCAAGCTGAAGATGATGAGAGGTAAGTAGAGTAGGCAAAAGAGAAAAGGAGGTATTCTGAAGCAGAGATTTCATGTAATTTGATTACTTGGATGGGGACTGTGAGAGAGAATGAATACAGATAACACTCAGATATCTATTTCAGATATACTTCATGTGTAAATAGTAGTGGTATTAATCAGGGTATTAATATGAGAAATAATTTGTTTTAAAGATAAGAAGAATTCATTTTCAAATCTTTCACATGGGCCTGAAGATCTCTGTGGTTAAGAGAATAATCTCTCCTCCTCCGTAGTTGTCACTGTTCTAATTCCTAGAGCCAGTGGATTTACTATCTTACTTGGCAACAGGGACTTTGGAAATGAATTTAAGAATCTTGATACAGGAAAAATTACTCTAAAGTACACAGGTGAACCCAAGGTAATGGCAAGTGTCCTTCTAAAAGGAAGTATAAATGTTGGAATTAGAGAAAGAGATTTGAAGCTACTACTGCTGCTTTTAAAATGGCCATAAATCAAGGAATACAGGGAGTCTCAGGAGCCAGAAAAGGTAGGTAACACACTCTCCACTAGGACTTTCAGGGACAAAGCTGCTATGCTTCCTCCTTGATTTGAGCTCAGTGAGACTTTTGACCTTGTAAATGGTGAGATAATAAGCTTAAATTGTGCTAAGCCACTAAATGAGTGATAATGTGGCACAGCAGTGATAGAGAGTATTCCCTGGAAGGACCACTGGAGACTAGCATTGCAAATCTTGTAGCCACCATCATGATCATTAAGGGCTGTGAGAAAGCTCCAATGAAAGTATGCATTCATCAAAGTTTAAGTAATGCAAAGGCATGGAAGAGTGTGTTATATGAGGAACTTAAGTAGTAGCGAAGTTTGCAATGAATTTGAAGAAAATTTCATGGGAGGAGAAAATTTGTGTTGACAGATAAAAGGGTTGTGCAGAGACAGGCTTCATCTGTGAAATGGCTAAAGATAACACTGATGTATAGCACTGCATTATTTGTAATCATGCCTTTACTTTCTTCTTATTTCAGCATCATCTTACATAATGAAGGGATTTGTTGGTTCACATTCATACATGCATATGTATTGACAGCGTTGCTTACACTTAGTCCTTGTCCAGGATCTCTGCTCCTCCTCCACTCCCCAATCTCATGACTTCTCTGTAGTTCTCCCAAGTTACAGGCATAAATGACCATATACATGTAATTGAAACATTGAAATTACTAGATTTACATGCCTGCTTGAGTATATTTGGAGTTCTCATGGGAGTCAAGAGTACTTTACAGTATTATGCCTTCACTTTTTAAATTTTTAAACAGTTGCAAGCACTTATTCAAAATAATTTCCAAAACAATTGTTGGAGTTTGTATCTTCATCTATCACATACAGTTCTTTTCCTTTTCTCTTTCTTTTTTGGATGAATATTTTTAAAAAGGAAAGGAAAGGAGAAAAATGTGGGCCATATAGTTTGCATTATTGCAATTAGGAAAAGCACAAGGACTTATTTTTTATTAAGACATATATCATCCTGATCAAATGATGGAATATCCTAGTATCTTAGAAAAATATCTTGTTTCCCATTCATCATTGCCCTTAAAAGATTAGCTGCACTATAAATTTTGTCACTGAAGTTTTTGCTTGTGTTTGAAGTTTGTATGAATGAAATCATCAGTATAGACTCATAACTAACTTCTTTTACTAAGTATCTCACTTGTGAGTTTCCTTTCAGTTGTGGAATGTAGTGATAGTTTTTATTTTTCCCTGTTTGGGGCTATTATAAACACTGCTATAAATATTCATGTATATATTTCCTGCACAAGTATAAAACACATTTATCTTGAGAACATAAATAGGAGTAAAGTTATTGTGTAATAGAATATGTGAATTTTCAGATATAGTATATATTTCCAAAAAGTTCTCCAGAATTGTACCAATTTATTTATTTGGTTGGTTGGTTTTTAGACTGTTAGGTTTCCTTATATATGTAGCAGTAATACAGAGACATACATTGCAATGATGTAAAAGTAGTTCACAAAAGCAATCATCTCATTACCTCAATTACCTCAGAGGGTAATGTAGTCATGATTAGGAGGGTAGCTACACAGGGTTCTTCAACAGGAATGATAATGTTTTATTTCAAGATCATTGGTGGGTATATAAGTATTTGCTATAGGTTTTAATTTGAGCATGTTGCATGGAAAAGTCATCTCTGTGACCATAGCTGGGGAATGTTGGAGGCATGTGTGCCTGTGCATGCACTCATGGGTGGGTGTATGTGTGTGCCTGTGTGTAAACATGTGTGTTTGTGTGGGCAGTAGGTTGTACTATTCAGAAAGCAGTGGGTGAAAAAGGAATGCTATACACAAAATATCTTAGATATGACGGGAACACTATCATTGTCTAGAGAGTGGGTACAAATATATGGTCTGAGGCCACAGAATTGTACCCATTTATATTCCCAGAAGCAGAGTATGAGAGTGCTACTTTCTCCACATTCTCATCAATAATTTTCAGTAGTGTTCAATATGTAGTGGCATTGATGAATGATTTCAATTTTCCTGATGAGTTAGTTTTTCATGTGTTCTTTGGTCTAGTTGCCTACCTCTTTGCCCAAATCATCCTATTCGCATTACTTTAGTTGTTTAGGAATTCTTAATTATAAATTGAAATCTATTAATATTATCCACCTCATCAAGGTACTCTTGGATCATAGCTCTTGGTATAGTGTAGTGTCATATACATTTTTACCCTGTTTGTATTATTATTTTTTAATTCATTTGACATAGCCTTACATATTGGAGGGAATTGTTGTTACATATCCATGCATAAATGGATATTAACAAAGTAAGTTAAGGCTGATCCTAGTCCTGGATCTCCCCTTTTTCAACCATTTCTTGTTCCCATGTCTCCTGTGCTTTACCCTCATATTATAGATAGAAATAAGCGTATAAAAGTGTTTTAATTTTTGAATTTTCTGATCCTCTCTGCCTGCCTGTGTATAGTTGGGCTTCTCATGGGAGTCGAGGGTACCCAGCTGCACTTATAACCCCCCTAATCCTTCCCTAAAACTGCATTAATAACCCCCCTAATCTCTCCCTCCCCTCACTGCCCCACTTCTTTCTCCCCTCAACTTCATAGTTATGGTTCCTCTTGTTTAATGTGAAAATTCACCTATATTGAGTTTACATTGCAGCTTAGTTAATTTTTAATCCATCTTAGACTTTAGCTTCCACATATGAGAGAAAATATTTGGCCCTTTAAGACTCTGAGTTTGGAATATTTCACTCAGCATAATTTTTCCATCTCCATTCATTTAGCTGCAAATGCCATGACATCATTCTCCCTAATAACACAGTAGACCTCCACTATACATATATATATATATATATATATATATATATATATA
>PVKS010000782.1:76573-143606 GCA_004027875.1 Aplodontia rufa | reverse complement strand
GCTCTTTTGGGAAAATACCCAGGAGTAAAATGTATGTCACACACACACACACACACACACACAACTAGTATGGTTTTGATTTTAATATATAGATAAATTTGAGAGATATGCAATATTTGGAACTAAAGTTTAAAATGCAATTTCTAGTCACTCATAATGTTCTTTAAATGGGCCCAGTCCACAGCATTTCAGAGAGGCGGAACTGCAAATGTAATGTCAACACTCTTCTACTCATCAAGTTCAAAAGAATTTTAAATGAATCTAGAATATACTAAAGTTATGTAGATTTGATTCGTATTTTAATTGCTAAGCTTAAAATGTGGTACTGATGCTTAAAACTTTAACAATGGTAATGCTTACATTATAAGAGTATTACAATTTATGATTTTGTTCATTTCCTTGTTCCCACTTTTCTTTCCATCTATTATTCTTTTTTCCCTTTCTTGACTCTAGATTTCCCATATAATAATAATAATAATAATAATAATAATAATAATAGAAACCAGATAAGCTACACTGTAGACATAGCCACACCTACAATCATAAAGTTTGGATCAAGTCACTTAGCATTTTTTATAAATGTATTAGAGTCAAGAACATGAGCCCTGGAGCTGAATTGGTTGGTTTGAATATTAGATCTACTAATTATAGGGAAATTTTGTAAGTTATTTACTTATTTTTTCTGTTCCTTGATTTCTTCATCTTTAGAATAGATATTATAATGATACTAAAACTGTGAATATTAAATGAGTTATAAACTTCTTTTAAGAACACTTGCCATAAGTGTTTGGTTTTAATTCTCATGCCTATTTCTTTTGTAATGATGCTTTTAAAGTGAGTTAAATCATAATAATGTATGAATGTCATTTGATAAAGCAAAAAAAAATGTTGTAAAAAAATAAAACTTCAGACTCCTTTTGTTTTCCAGAAGTATATGCATATCTCTAGGCAGAATTATTTATTTATTCATTCATTTCTATCTGGTATTCTAATAATTTCCCCAAATATCAAACCTTCCCTTTCTACATATGATACTTCTTACCTTATTCTTTCTTGTCTTAAGACTACCTTCTTAGCAAAATTCAAATTTGAAGTGCTTTGGCTTACAAATTTGAAGTGCTTTGGGTTACAGCAAATGTGCTGAGGAAGAAAGGAAAATTGGTTCAATTACTTATATCACTAACTTTGTGATATGGACTTATAATAAGTGCAGTGGAGAATAAGAAACAATTTCAGCCATCTGATCAAATTTGAAAGTCATAAATTTTGTGTCAAATTGAAAGATATATTTGAGTGACAAGGGATGAAATTTACATCTTAAAAGCCTGATATGGAAACTTAGACATAATAGTGAGCCTTGGGTATCCTTAATCCATTTTAAAAAATAAAACCTTGAGGATAGAAATTTCTAGAATGTTTCAATATAAATATTAAGCTTTATCTTGATTTAGAAATGGTCCATAAAAAACAGCATGTGTATATAATTAGTGTTAAAATTCAAAGAAGCTGAAAAAATCCACCATGTTTATTGAACATGTGAAATAAGGTTAAGTGTAATTTCTATTCAGCAATGAATAAATATCTTAAAATAATTGTCTTTAATAAGGAGCCACAAAAACTTAAAATTTGAGTATGGTGATTACTTAAGGGGCAATTCACTAATACCCAATCCATGGATGACAAATTTGACCCTCAAAGTCTAAAACTATGCTGTTCAGTGTGTGGAAATAAATAAAAATCAAATTCATAATTTCATTTTTTCTCATAGAACCATTTAAAAATCTAAAACACAAATGAAATCAATATTAATTATATGCTAAAATCAATAATGTCTAAACTCTCACTTAAATATGCATTAATTTCAGAAGTAGTTAATGAAATATTTACTTTTTTGCTGTTGTTTATGTCCAAAGACTTTGAAATATAGTGTATAGTTCATATTTATAATATATCTTAAGTTTAACTGGCCGAAATTTAAATGTTCAGTAGCCACATGTGAGTAGTGACTAGTGAGTAATATATTGGACAATGTAGGTCTAGGCATATGAGAAGATACAAGTGAGGTTGAGGTAAGTGATGATTTCTATGCTCATCTTTGCCCATAGAGTCCAGATTAGGCTTTAAGATTCTAGCTAAGGTCATTTATATTCCTTAAACATCCTTGCTAGGTAGAGAAAATTTTTCAAGGAAATTTTTCTTTCTCATTGGTTGTGAAATATGTGTTATCTCTCATGTTCATACCTACTTAAATTTTCAGAATATTTTATAAAATACCAAATTATTATCCTGTGTTTATGTTAGAAAAGCAGAAATAATAAAAGAAAAAACCATTTAATTGTAAGAATTAGGGACTGATGTTACCATTGGAGATGTACTATATGCCCTCAGGGAATCTGGAAGTTCAAGCCACTCAGGAGAGTCACTACCAACATACTCTGGCTATATACAGAGATTGATGGACCTCTTTTACTCAATGCTACCTTTCATGATGACGTAAAGAGGACATGGCAAAATGAGCTCTGTAGCCTAAAGACATTGGCCTGAAACATGATACATATCACTTTGTAACAGAGTTCATTGACCAAAATAAGTCACACATCTAATCATAAGTCAAGAGCAATTTGGCATGCAATTCCAACAGGTATTTAAAGAAGTATTTTTATGAATAGTGCTAGAAACTAGCTTAGGAAATAATAGAAGCTCTGTTAAAAGAGACAATGGCACCAACTTTACTGACTTGAGGAAAGCCAGATATCTCTAGATTGAAAAGATACACTTAGTCCTAAAAATTAATAAATATTAAATTTTGGCCTAAATACACAATAGTAAAATAGTTATAAGAACTATTAGCAGTAATCATAGACAACAGAGGTCATCTACAAATTAATCTAAATACAAAAAGAATTATGGTATATTATATTAAAAAGAATTCAAATGGAAAAGTTTGAATAAACAAGTTTTAGAACAGATTACGGTAAATATGCTAGAGATTTGGAAATTTGATTAATTGTCTAGTTGTTAGGTATACTAACTTGTGCATGACTAAGCTAGGTTCTCTACATTCACACCACTCTGTGTTGTGTCTACTTGCCTAAACTAAGGATCCTTGAAGGCCCTTCCTACTTGTTTCTAGTTAACTTAGTTGATAAGAGATTTTTTGTTTTGAAATTTGGAGATAACTCAGTACTAAAGCAACAGCTGGGTTTTTTTTTTTTTTGGGTGGGGGGGTTGTTGTTTGTTTTTTCATGCTTGGAAGTTTGGGGAAAGTATTTTCTGCAACTCATGTGCATCCTTGCTTATTTGCTGCCTTACTTCATTGATGAGCAAACTCGGGGACAGAAGATGTTCCATTTCTTTCTAATTTCTGACTCCTAAACCAGGTGTGCATTCAGTTCTGTAAAGATAGGAAGCAACTTACCTGCCAGGACACTCTGGCAGAGTTGAATATGGTGAGAATTGACACAGGTGTCCAGTGTTGTGATTTCTAGGCTACTCATGCTCATGGATCTCAACTCTTTCTGATTGCATTACCCTTGTCTTTTTCCTTCATTTCATCTTCATTTTCTGTCCTTTAGATTTCAACCTCCAGTATCAGAAAAAAAAGTGACAGCCTTGAAGAGACCGTAATCAACTGCCACAATTGCTTAATGTCATTTCTGTGCAATGCATTGCTTACCTTATATATAGGAATGATTATACTTCTCTGGTTGAACTCTGACCAATATATAACTTGGCACTGAGATTCTGATAGGATAAAATTTTAAGACTATGTTCTTTGAATTCATTTTGGGTTATTGGGAAGGGATATAATTAAATTTAAATGCATTAATGACTCTGTCAAGTGATAAATCAGACAATGGAAGCCTATGACATGCAGTGTGGCAAGACAGTGAGGTATTGTCACCTGTAGATAATGAGTATATCTCACAAGGTAATATTCTTGGTGACAAAGACTGTTGCATAGAACATGTTAGGAAATATAAGGATTACATTTTCATCACATTAAAGCTCACTGGAGAACATTTGGAAAAAAATAAAAAGTTTTCATCTCAAGGTCCACATAGGATCTGAGAACTTGTATGGCCGCTCTTAAGAAGCACTTATTTTCTGCAGCCACATGGTGGCTATTTCCTTTTCCTTTTTTTTTTTCTTTGTTTTAAGAGAGAGGGGCAGTGAGAGAGAGAGAGCGAGAAAGAACCAATTTTATTTAGTTTTTTTTGTGGCTTTCATTGCTCCGGCACTTTGCTGTGTACGTGGTATTGGGGTACTGCGGTTCTAACCCACAGCCTCGCACATGCCAGGCAAGCGCCATAACCGCTGAACCACTGCTCCAGCCCTAAGGTAGCTATTTTTAAAATAAAAATCCAAAAATGAATCCTGCGGATAGGTGAATTACAATGTAAGTTATGTTCCTAAACATGCAGCATATTTTTATTGAAATAAGTGTACTTACTAAGAAAATATAAGATCTTCACAACTGGAATGTGGACATATGGGTAGATATCATTGGAGATGGAACCTTGAACTCTTAAACACAGAGGAGCTTTCTTTGGCAGTAGAATTGACCCTTCCATCCGTTTCATATGGAGAGTAATCACTGGTTATCTGAAAAACTCCTAGTTGCCTATCCAGTGGCAGCTACCTTCAAATTGTAAATCCTACTCAGAGTCTTTTCTCACACACTGACTTTCTGCTCTAGACCTGTGACTGGCTCAGTTTCTATACAGCCCACAAAACTGAGATACAAAAAGTGATCCTTGAGGAGATGTGTTATATAACAAGAGAATTATGATTTTGTCAAGCCAGAAACTTGAGAATCTTAAAAATGTGTGATTAGAAATAAAGAATATACATGAATAAACATACTCTTGGGGGTAAATCCAATTTTCAGAATCTATATACATTATATATTATTTTGTTAAAATTCGTATGATTGTTCAACAAATAAATTTCTCAATTAAAAAAGAAATAAAGAATATACATGAATAAACACAAACATTGATAAATATCATAAGCACAAATTCTGAGCTCAGTGGCTAAAGGTTCTAGGAGTAGCTCTATTAATTTGTTTGGTTATTTGATAGAATTATTTTTCTAAGAATGATCTGCAACAACTGAAATTAAGATAACAGAAGGAATTTAGGAAGGAATCTAAAGGCTTAAGGAGATTGGATCCTAGAATGGATTTATCATGCGAGATCTACTCAGTTGAAGATCCAGAGGGCATTAATTTCACCTGTCAGAAATTCAAGAAAGGAGTCCTTACACCATTGCATAGCTCTGTGGAGACTCTTGTCTGTAGGTGAGATCTACAGTGAAAACTGGAATGCAAAAATTCAGTGGGAATGGAAAAATCATGGCATATCAGAATCTATGTGGCAACAATCAAATCATCCAAGAAAAGTTGGGCTTAGTTAGCATAATGGGTAGTGACTCTGAAATACTGAATATACAAATGGACACTGGCCAGATTGTATATAAAAATAAAACTCTGACTCATAGCTTATAGCAACCAGCCCAGGAAACCAGCCACTTTTATGTAATAAGGAAGCCGACCTGCTGTAATTCAGACTTGCAGGAAGCCAGATTGTTATCTCGAGATAAATATAGGAAGCTCAACAATAGCTTCAATCCCCAAATATTCAAAATAGTTTAATAAGGGACAGCATTCCTTTTTTGTGTCCCTGTTTCCAACCTGAAAAAGCCAAATATGTACCTGTAACCATTCCCATAGCACACTCTGCTGTTGGTTAGTCTACCAGCAGCTTCCCTATGGTAACAGCATCCAATCAGGGAACATCTGGAGCTTTCCCCAAACTACTTCACTTCTCTTCCTGCCTTTTAGTCTTTACCAGGACACAAATGCTCATAGGTCATTGTCTTGACATAGTGAACTCTGAGTAAATTTACTTTGCTTTTCTTATTTGTTTGATCTTTTATTTCCACAAAGCAATGCAATATTTATAATAATCTCTCAGAGATCTGTGATTTTGGCAAATTTGTTCTTCCTGCCTCAAGAATTTCCTCCATCCTCTCAATTTTAGAATTGAGCTTCTCTTGGAATGTGTTCTGCTTTCCAAATGCTTAAGATCACAACCTAATGTCCCACTCATGTACTTGCTTTCAGGTTTATTACCCCTTAAATCTAAGGAGTTCCTCAACATTAGGGGATCCTTCCAATTCTGATTCATTTTCATATGTTGAAAGATGTTAGCAAATTAGTCAGAGAAAACCTTTGATTCTGTCTATCTGAGGAAAATAGGAATAGAGTACACACCACATGCCAAGGATGCAGAGGGTACTCTCACTTGTTACCTTCTCACTCACTGACCTTATATTAACATCATTTAATAGAAAAGTTAATTACTTAAAATGAAAATAAATCTAAGGTAAGTGTAAAAACACACACACCTTGAATATGTTGTGATGTCAAAATGAGCAGAAGTCAGACATAAGCATCATTAGATTTTCAAAAAGCATTGCATGAAATTCACAGAAGGCAAGGTATGGAAAATCCTAACTTGACATATAGCATAGAAAAAAGCATGATTGAGCAGAAAGCATATTCGTAAATTTGCTTTATTTTCTTCTCATAGTGACTTTGTAGTACTTAGTTACTTTCTAATTTACTTTCTATCAATTGGCAATAACAACTGCTATTTCCAAGAGTGTAGGAGGCTTAAATTAGTTGAAGTTCTTAAAACAGAAGTTTTTAGTAAAATTAAAGGTCTTTTACTTAATTGATTAGAAAGTTGCATTTGCATTTTTTTGGTGGAGGGTATATTTCTAAATGAGCCACATAGTTATAAATAATTTTGGAATAATGTTAAATACTTCACACTCATATTTTTCTAAAGAGAGGGAGACAGAGAGAGAGAGAGAGAGAAAAAAAGAGAGAATCAATTTTATTTAGTTTTCCATCTGGTTTTCACTGTTCCAACACTTAGTTGTGTATGTGGTGCTGGGGTTTGAGCCCAAGTCCTCACACATTCCAGGCAAGCACAATAGCACTGAGCCACCACTCCTGCCCCATTATTTTTATTTTAACTGTATTTGCCAACCCTTTTCTCTTTTCTATAGATAGAAGAGAAATTGTGTATTTCTAATTCTTTACTTGATGATTTTAAAAACTTATAATAGGATGTGAAGCCTCCAGTCAAAGGATTTGGCTTCCAGAATCAGATTTACCTGATTCCATTTACCCTTTCTTGAGAAGTTGGAGCACAGTCCTGGGAACATAGGATGCCAGGAGAAGGAGCGATTGATACTGACCCAAGCCAGGAACTAACAGGACCTAACTAATCAGAATGGAGTCAACAGATTTCTACTTCTTTTAAGTTTCTAGTTTCTTTTCTACTTTATCATAGATATGAACTAAACAGTAATTCAGGACAGGGTTGGACTGACCAAAATGGATAAAATCCCCAAACCTCTTTACAGTCCAGACTTTAAAAAACTATGAAGTCAGGAAATACAATAGTATTTCACAAATAAAATTATATCTCTGCCTTTTTCTCCATTTAACAAAAAAAGACTGTTAAGGTAGGTAGTTGGCTAGAGATGAGCAGAAATGAGACAAGGAAAAGAGCAGGAAAGGGAGTGTAAAGAGCCCCTGGTCAATGATCCACTCAGAGAGACCAGTCTTCTTCCACATTATGGTAAGAGGCTCAGCACTGTCACCTGTAGGTTTATGGGTGCACATCATGTTCCTGAAGTCATGTGTGTGCCCACAAGCTGCTCCAAGGCCCATTGACTACTATATGACCTTTTGCTGGTGACGCTAGACCAGAAAGGGCAAAATGTCCCAAGTATGCAGATGCGTGCCCTCAGTTTGAACACAGTGATGGCATTGACATCCCCACAAAGGGCAGCAGCTACACAAAGCTGGGGTCCAAAGTCCAATAATGGAATCTTTAAAAAAATTCTAGCTTTAGATGATCAATTGAAGGTATTTCTTAAGTGTTCAGCTCAATGAGTAGTAATAGAGTGTACAATAACACTGATGGTCAAGATTAATAAAAAATGTCACACTTCATGGTAAGCATTTTATTTTTTTTTATATGCAGGGTGAATATACTATATTTATTAGCAAAGAAGCCAGAGGACGTAGAAGATGTTTGCTTTACTATTTCATTTGAGCCTCCAAATTTAAAAAGTAGGTGTCATGGCCATTTTAGAGAGAAGAAAACTGGAATTCGACAAGTTAAATCACATAGGAAGTATTTAAACTAGGACTCAAACACCTGCCTCAAATATCTCGAATAAATGTACAGCTTTTATCATCTGACCATCTTACTGTTAGTGGTATTTATACCAATTCATTTTTTCTTACAACTTTAGGTCGATATTACAATCATTCAAGTTGAAAAAAAAGAAGAATCATCCATTATCACTCTTCTCCATTTTCTACAGTTCAGTCCATGTCCAATTTGATTCAGAGCCATTCAAAAGCTTTTCTTTTCTTTCTATCAAAGTCATTATTACTTAGATGGTCTCTCTTCATTAAGCTGAATAAGAGCTCATATTTTCAATTCTTTTAAAGCTGTCTATTGCTGTTACCTTTTTATTATTCCTTCAGGGTCTCATTTGGTATCATCTAGTAAGTTTCAAAGGCCAAAAATGTTCACTTCAGACGTGTTTTCTGATTCTGAGATAAAAGCCATACTTGGAAAGATAATAGAGAGAGAGAGAGAGAGAGAGAGAAAGAGAGAGAGAGAGGGAATCTGAAAAGGTTAGGAAAGTTTCAATGCACCAATTCACTTAACTTCAAGATCATGGCTCTGAATTTCATCCTGATTTCTTACTCAGTGGTGCATAAAATTTACAACTACAGTTTCTAAATTCACAGTTCTTATTTATTTTTTGGATTAGTTTCTAATATTTTTCCATTTATTTCAATGAATCAATTCTTCTCTTAGGGTTCCTGACACAATTTGTATTACTAGACCTCCTGTATTTTAGTCTTCTCTGATTTTTTCTTTCATTGTCCCTATCATCTTCTCTACAGCTACTAATTTAAGGAAAAATCAGAAAGCTATTGATGTTGCTATCTTTCTCCTATCACTTTCATCAGAAAAATGGAGTTCCAATGTGCAGCATCTAGTTGCTTAGCAACAATATTTTCAACATCTCTAGCAACATAAAGAGTGTGAAGCTGTGTCTGCTAATGTGGCTGCAGAGAAAAAAAAAAGAGCATATTATGACTGAAAACAAGGAAAATAAACCCTAAAGAAATCAACAATATCAGTACATAATGAATGCAGAAAAGGTTGAATGTTTTCAGGGGTAGTTTCCTTTATACCACATGACATACCACTTGTAGAAAAGTTCATTCTCTAAAACAACACTCTGGAGTTATGCAATGAAATTTGCTAACATGACTTTTTTCTGCGTTGTTACTGCACTGGCCCATTGTTTTGTTTTCCTAAACATATATTTACAATTCCATGAACAGGAAATTCTATTATGAATGTCTTTAGCACAAAATAGGGTTACAGAAGGCTTTTAAATATGTTTTAAAAGCTTGTTACCATTATTTGCTTTAATAAACAAGAGCTAATGGCTTTACTACGATATGTGTACAATCCTATTATTTTTATGATTTTTTTGAATTTCACATTATATTTTATTTCAATGAAAACATGCATTTATCCATGTATAGTATTTTTATAATTGTCTTATCTTTAAATAAATTGTTTTGATTGCTTTTAATTTATGTTGCTTATTGTTGTGTCTGAAAGTGAATAAATGGGGCTGGAGCGGTTGCTCAGTGGTTACAGCACCTGCCTCACATGTGCGAGTACGCGACTTCAAAACCCCAGCATCATGTATACAACAAAGTGTCAGAGGAATGAAAGTCACATGAAAAACTAAATAAAAAATGTTTCTCTCTTCTTCTCTCTTTCTCTCTCACTGTTCCTCTCTCTCTTTACAGAATAAAAAGAAAGTGAATAGATGACAGAAAAATTAACATCTGAAATTCATAATTAAAATAATTAAAGTATACTTTCAATGAAAAGATAGAAAACTATGCATTGTATGTTCCTTACTTATTTAAAAATATTTTGTGTTCCATAGTAATTTAGAATTCCATAGTATCATTTCACATGATATTTATGTATATCTCACAGAAAACTAATTCTAAGTGTTATTTGAATTGAAAACCTTTTAATAAAATGTGGTGATATCCTGTTATCAACAAAAGTTACAGAAACTGGTATCTGTATTTCAATTTTACTTTATCACTTATATGTTTTGTAATCAGGGACATGATTTTTATTCTACCTAAAACTCAATTTTCTTATCTTTAAATAAGAATAATACTTCCTAATTTCAATTCTTCTACAAACATTAAAGTGAGGTAACAAATGAAAAGCATGAAGCATGTCTGACATTCAAATATATTCAATAATTTTGGAGCTATTGTTACTGAGAAATGTTCAGAAAATAGAGTGCATAAACCAACTGGATTTCTTTTGCCAAGCACTTTCTGCCTTTTTCATGCAAATAGGTATCTTTAACCATTAGGATATGCTGAGAGCAACTGTGTTAATTACATTAAGTGAGCATATAGAATCCATAGAAATATTTGATAATTTAAAGCTATAGTATTAGCCATAAATATGGATCTTATGGATGTTAATATTTATTAGTATTTTTTAATTAAGCTGGGTAAAATGGTCAAAAAGTTCTTTATTTCCCTTTTTATTAGCGTTTTTTTTCTTTTTTTGATAGAGGAGACTTCCTTTTACAATATTATAGTTAACTTCATAACCATAAAAATCAAGATATGTTCTCTCCCCAAATCATAAATGAAATTGTGGAAATAAATTAATGATATAAGCTGAGAGAATGGAAAGAAGGACAGTGAAGCATTAGCAAACACTATTATTCTAAATCTAAAAGATAAAATCAAAGATAGAAAACATGAAAATATAATATGAATCACAATTTGTGACTTGTAAGATTTCTAGATGAAGATAAAAAAAATAAGATTTGGAAGGGATGATTTCTTTTGTTAAAAAAGGTAAAAATTTCCAACTGTGTAAGGAATATTAGACTATAATAAATAGGAAATGCTGAATCCAGTAATTAAAAAATAGCTAAATATTGACATATTATTACCTTTTAGAACATCAATGATAAACATACATCAAGTTCCAGAAAGTGAAAAATATCATCTACAAAGGAATGATCTTAAAAAAAATTGACACAATAGGGCAATGATTTCAATGTACTGAAGGAAACTAATTTTAGGTTTAAGATAATATAGCTGACTAAACTGTTAAAAATAGTGCACAGAAAACTAAATAAAATTTCCATACATGCAAAAACTCAATGTATGTGTGTTTCACACACTCATTTTTAGGAAATTTCTTATCTCTTATTAGGTTTTATCCTCTGGAGTACCTGAGTAATATAATCCCTAAGGAATATCCTGCATATGATTTATTGTGAGGAATTGGCTTACTTGATATTGGAGTTCGAGAAGTCCCACAGTCTCTTATCAAGCTGGAAACTCAAGGAAACTGATGGAATAATGACAGTCTGGGTCTGAAGGCTTGAGAACCATGTACACTGAGGTCTGAGCCCCAGGACAGAAGACTAATGTTTCAAGCAGACAGAATTCTTATTTCTCTGCTTTCTTGCTCTATTTAGGCCCTCTGTGCATTGGATGATGCCCATCCACACTGGGGCAGGCACTCTGCTTAACTTATTCTACTGATTCCAAAGCTATTATCTTCCAGAAACATACTCCCAGGCTACCCAGAAGTAATACTTGCCAAACATCTGGCACCTGGTGCTTCAGTCAAATTGATATAAAGAGATACTGTCTCACAAAATGTAAGTATGAACCAAGAAAGAAAGCATACAATGTGTGTGTGGGGGATATCCATAGGTTGTTTAGCAGTCATAAAGAATAATTGCTTCAGATGGAAACAGTATTTAGTATACCAGGACACACAGATCAAAGAAACTAGGGGAGTGAAGAGAGAGAGTTTCATAACATTTTTGAAGTTATGAGTTGATGTAAAAAGATGATAAAAATGTCAGTTCTAATTTTTTATTGAGAAATTTGTTTGTTGAACAATCATACAAGTTTTTAAAAAAATAATATAAAATGTATATAGATTCTGAAGATTAGATTTACCCCCAAGAGTGCCCCCCAATTACCCACCCATCCCTCCCTTCCGCTTCCCACAACATCTCCAAAAATGTATTAGATTGTATAACATTACACCTTATCTGGATTTAACACATGATAATAGACCACCTTTCTCAGTGGCCAAGGTATAGTTCCAGCCTCCAGAGATGAGTGAAGACATTCAACCCTTGGTTCTCTGGGTTAAGCTGATTTCACTAGCATAATTTCTTCCATATCCATCCATTTACCTTCAAAGACTGCAATATCATTGTTTCTAATTGCTGTGTAAAAATCCATGGAATTTTTAAAAGGATAGAAATTTAAAATACCAGGCATGAAATATTGTACATGAAATATTATACAGATAACAGGGAAATGCTGTACAGGACCTACAATGGAGTTATATCCCAATAAACCCACTGGAAGTTAAAATACGTAATTCAAAGTACATTCAGTACATGTTATCTACCGAACATTAAAGCTTAGCAACACAGGACACTGTGAGGTATTCTTTGTTTTCCCTCATGATTGTTTGGTGGTCTGGGCGGGGGTGATATTTCAGTGCAGCTGCCTACTATCACTAAAGTATTGTAACATGATTGCCAAGTCAGGAAAAGATCAACAGTTAAAATTCAAAGTATGGTTTATACCGAAGGTGCCTGGCTTTTGCACCAATGCAAAGTAAAAAAAAAAAAAAATTATCATAAGTATGAGATTCTCCATGTAATCAGAAAAAACTGCAATTATAGCATAGCACTTCTTTGGGAAAGGAGAAATATTTTTAAAAATGCCATATAAAAGCATTTAATAGCATATTTTGGACATTTAGAAGCAACCTAAAGAAAATAATACTTAAATTTAAATGACATACAACTGAACATAAGTTATAGCAAACCTGATGATGTAAAAGTAAAAATAGGAATAAATGAATTTTCAACAGATAAGAGATCTGGGAATAAAAAATAAATAACAACCTTACATTAAAAAGTAAGAAATCCAGATATACTTTCAAGAAACAATGAAAAAAGAAATAAACTTTAATTTTTTTATAGATAAGATAGAATAATTAAAATCATGATATAATGATGATGCACAGATGAAAGGAGATGGCTTGTGACAAATCCTCAGATATCATTATAGAAAATGCCTAAAATCAATGTCAATAAATAATGATATAAACTTTTAGATTAAACATATAAATTTAATAAAATATTCTTTAAAAGCACATATTTTTAAAAAATAAATGATATTGCAGATAAGTATACTATTTTTCATTATTAGTAAATTTGCAATACAGTTCTCTCAGTTGCATCCATTATTTGCATAAATTTATATGTACATTGTATAAATGAACATATCTAAATGTGTATATATATTTGGAAGCAAACTTTAGTTTTTAATGTATATATTGTGTGTTTTTATAGTTAATGATAAAATTATAGGCTCATCTTAACAAAAGATAATAGCATAATTTGAGTTTCTTAAAGTTTACAAGTAGCTTTTAAAGAGAATGTGTCCTCGGTTGGAGTGGTGGCTCAGCAGTAGAGTGCTTGCCTGGCATGTACAAGGACCCAGGTTGAAACCCCAGGACCGTATATACAACTAAGTGTTGGAAAAACAAAAACCAAATGAAAAAATAAATAAAATTGACTCTCTCTCTCAAAAACTAAAGAGAATGGGTTTTACCAACACAGTTTAAGATTACTGAATTTAAAAATTTCAACATAAATTTACTTACCAGATGAAAGATATTAAGAAAAACTACAACATATAACTTATTTATTAGAAGACTAAATTGTTCCTCCCGGTGATCAAAAATAAATCAAGGATATCTGTTCTCACTACTTCTATTAAATATTTTATTGCAAATCTTAGTGCAATAAGGTTATAAAAAATTTAAAAGGCATAAGATTTTAAAGGGATATACGGAAAATTAGATTATGGTAATAGTTGCACACTTTGTAAATATTCCAAAAATCTTTGAATTGTATAATTTAAATGTGTGAACTTTATGGCAGTGAGGCTGTTGCAAAGGAAAAGCAGAGTAAAAGCTGTATTTATGCACAGGTAATATAATTCCACAAGTAGAAAAATCCAATTGAATCCACCT
This sequence comes from Aplodontia rufa, assembly GCA_004027875.1. NCBI lineage: Eukaryota > Metazoa > Chordata > Mammalia > Rodentia > Aplodontiidae > Aplodontia > Aplodontia rufa. The sequence goes on along the minus strand of PVKS010000782.1, from coordinate 129,351 downwards.
AAAACTGTGTACTGATTGAAAAAGGTAAAGGATGCACAGTTTTGAAACAAAAGCACCATTACATTTATATGAAGTAACACTTAAAACTAAGAGGAAAAACAATATCATTAATACAGTTTCTACTATTTATGAGTAAATCTGAAGTAAACGGTACAAACTTGCTGTATGTAAAATGACAAAGCATTCCTGAGTGATATTAAAGCAGCAGCAAAGAGATAACCAACATCTGTAAGTAAATATTGAAAGAAACAATATTATTAAAAGTAAATTTCCTCCAAACTGTTCAATTCAATAATGATATTAATCCCAGTAGCTTTTTAAAATAGAAAATGAGGAGCTGAAGCAGTGGCTCATCAGTTATGGTGCTTGCCTTGCATGCCCAAGTACTAGAGTTCAAAACCCAGCATCACATATACAACAAAGTGTAAAAGGAATGAAAGTCACATGAAAAGCTAAATAAAAAAGGCTGCTCTCTTTCTTTCTCTCGCTCACTGTCCCTCTCTCTCTTTAAAAACAATAGAAAAATGATAAGAATATAGTAAGATTTATATGAAAAGTCATCAAAGGAAGAATGCATAATGATATCTGAGCATGTGCATAAAATAACTTTCATTTATCTATGAAAAAGAGTACACTCCTAATATCCAAATAAAGATACTAAATCTCAAAAGGATTATGTTGACAAATGAAATGAATCAAAAGACAGTGCGTTGTGTGATTCTCTTTACGTGCATTCTGAGATGGGCCAAACTATTCTATAATGGTTGAAGTCAACAAGGTTGCTGCATTGACTGAGGCAAGGATTAACTAGAAAGGGGCATCAAGGCACTGCCTGGGAAGATAGACACATAAATTATTTTATTTTAGGAGATAGATACAGAAGTGTGTACAATTGTGAAAACTAATCAGTGAACATTTAAACTACATTTTATGTTAAAATGAATGAATATATAATTTCAGTGACTATATATCTCCAAATTTTTAGAGTAGTTATTTTTACTAGTATTTTAAAAATACATTACTGACAAATAAGTATTGTTATTATATTTCACATTTTGGTATTATACTGTATATTTCTTTTAAATTGATTCATAAACATTCTTTAGATAATTTTGTAAGTCATAATACAATTTCAGTTGGGAAATAATAGTGATTTGAAATCCTTATTTCATCTGGAAACTTACTAAGTTTTATTAAGTAATGTTTCATTCAAATACTATTTTATTCAAATAAATTAATATTTACCTTGATGATTAACATGGACAATTTCTTCCTCTACTTACAGTACAATTTTCAAAAAAGGAAAAGTACTGATAGTTCTTTAGGTGTAAATTTACACACAATGCACTACATTTTTTGTTTTGTGAAAGTTTTATGTCAGAAGTCTTCAATAGCGGCTGGAGTGGAGGCTCAGCAGTGGTGGCACTTGCCTGGCATGTGTTGAGTACGCAGGTTCAAACCCCAGCATCATGTATACAGCGAAGTGTCGGAGCAACAAAAGCCACATGAAAAACTAAAAAAAAAAAAAAAAAAAAAATTGATTCTCTCTTTCTCTCTCTCACACTATTCCTCTCTCTTTTAAAAAAAATCTTCGATATATATAAATAAGTTTACTTATTTTTATTTTTATCTAGTAGCTATGTCTAATGGCTTTAAACAAAAAGGAGATTTAAAAGAGAAGTCACATGTTACTTCTTCCAGGTTTATTTTTGTTATGGTAAACCTGTTGATTGATTAATTCTATATTATTTAGAATCTGTACTTTTTGTTTATAAGGTTGTTTCTCTGACTGATTTGTTAGTCCATTGTGGTATGTACAGAGTTCTAAATAGTTATGACAATAACATTATTTTGATATCAATTTTTAATGTTTCTTGATATTTTTAAACCCTTAGCATAAAAAGAGTTATCTAGTAATATAAAGAAAAATAGGAAATTTAACATATGTGAATATATATTGCCAAAATTATCTACAAGGCAAGTAAAAATAACCCAGGATGTTCTCATCTGTTTGGAAATATGTAATTATTCGATACTGTAAATATAGCAAAGATTTCCTTCATAATACCAGTGCATGAAAAATAATGAAAAATAACTTGTTAATTTCTAAATTCCCACATATTGGAATTATAGAAACTTCCTTAAACAAAAATACTTAAAAGTGGTTAAGATGAAAACAATGTGCACTTTTCTCAATATCATTTTTCTTTCTCTTGGTTTTTGCAAATAAAGACTTTCCTAATTCTTGATGGAGATACAGAAATATGTTTGTCTCTAATAAACTCTGAAATTGAATTAATTTTTAAGGCAGCTTCACTCTGTCTACAACTTCATTTTCTTGAGAAAACTGATGCAAGTTTATAATTTAGAATAGTTCTGGTTTACTTAATAAACTTAGCAGGACAAAGCACACTCTTTATCATACAATAGATAACCTTAAATGTATGTATACTAAATGAGCCATTACAAAATTGAACACTCATCAACTGACTTCTACAATATCCAACCAATGTACATCTACACAATAAACCAAAACTCCAGAAGAACTAGGCCTCACCATTTCATTGATCTAAATACAGTCACATACCAGAGTGACATTTCTATTAACAACAAAGTGCATATGCAACCGTGATATCACTGAGTGTGTTACATAATGTCATTTTGGACTATGTAAACATAGTCTGTGATTTTCACACAAGGACAAAATCATCTAAAGATGCATTTCTCAGAGCATATTTTCATTAAGTGATATGTGGATATTTAATATTTTAAAGAGCACTGTAATAATTTAATCTCAAAACAAAGAACAGTAGAAAAAATGAGATCGTATCATGGAGAAGTCATCCTACAGGAAAACAGAGTATTGAAATTCTTTGTAAGAAGCCAAAAAATTAGGAGCTAGGATTAAGCAAAGCAGAATTGAGGAATATAAGAAATGGCAGAGAATGATTGCTTTGAGCAAAATTAATGAAAGCTGAGAATAGTGTTTTATGAATTGCCCCTCTTTCCTTGACTAGGTGCAAACTGCAAGTACCTGAATACTCTATTACCTTGTTTTCATACAAGCAACAGATTGTTCTTTTCAGATAAGTTAAGAAGGACCACTATTTTTTAATGGTATACAAATTATTGTGTGTACATTTGAGAGGTGAATTCTAACTTCATGTTGCATCTCTTTCCAATTCTTTCTCATATTGCTCACTTCCTGTTAGTCCCTTTTTAAAGGTCTCTCATAACAGTTCTACATATTCTTTTTTTTTTTTTCTTTAAGAGAGAGGACCAGGAGAGAGGAAGAGAAAGAGAGAATCAATTTTTTTTCTTGTAGGTTTTTCATGTGGCTTTCATTGCTTCGCTACTTCATTGTGCATGTGGTGCTGAGGCCTAAACCTGTGTACTTACGTACTTGCGTTTGCCAGGCAAGCTCTGTAACCACCGATCCACCACTCCAGCCCCAGTCAAGTATATTCTTATGCCCCATTACAAATATTTTAGTTAGCTAAAACTGAATTATTTCAGGATGTAGCAGGAAAATAGAAATAAATTTTGTGTACCCAAGAATAGTGGGAAGTTAAAAGTTAGACATTGTGTTGACAATTTTGCGGACCAAATAAGAAACAAGAAGAATATTTTTCTTTCCTAAGGATATATGTGATATAAAAGAGAGTGTGTTAGGAATAAGGTACGAGCCTCAAAAGAACTTCTGTTTGTAATTATTAAAATTAACTCTTAGTTACTTCTTTTTTATTTGAATACTTAATTTAGAGTATGGTTGAGTGACATTAAGGTCAAGTGGAACAATACTACTATCACAAACAGTTATAACTCAATGGAAGAGTCTTTAATGGTTTGTGATGATTACTTTGTAAAAGTTATATCCCAAGAAAATGGGATGTTTTGGCTGATGTTTTGGCAGAAGAAAAATTATAAAAGATTTTTCCCAGTACCACTTGAACTATTCTGTGATGCAAATAGAATTTTTTCTTCTAAGCTTATGAATATGACCTCTGAGTAGAATAGTTTGCATTTTGATTGAAATCCTAGAAATACAAGTTGAACTCTTGGGAAGGATTTTCCTGAACAATGCAAGCATTTTGTATCAGAACTGGGTAGCTAATTTCCACAACTATCAACCAGACATTATTTTAAAGGAAACTATGGCAGGTTGTATGAATGTTCAAAAAAATAAATAAAAAACATACTCTAGAGAATACTTTGAAGCATAAGGACTTTGATACAAAGAAATGTATATTTAGTATTTAGTCCTTATCCCCAGTTCCTAACAGACTTCCTAAAACATTGGTACTTTTTGGGTGATAGAAGTTTCTTTTGTTTTAATGAGTTAGGCTCAGGATAGGGGCTTGTCACATGTTTAGAGGGTTGGAATCTTTACCCCTACTGCTTGACCTCTAGAAAGAGGATAGGGACTGAAGACTGAATTAATTGCCAGTGGTCAATGATTTAATCAATCATGGTAATATTCTGAAGCCTCCATCAAATTCCGAAGCAGAGCTCAAAGAGTTTATGGTTTGAGGAATACACTGAAGTGATTTCAGCATTTGGCTGAAATTTGGGTTGTTTTCTTTATAATAAACCAGGGATAGTAATTAGAGTGTCCTCCTGAGTTCTGTGACACATTCCTGCAAATTACTGAGCTACCAGGGGAGGTTTTGAAAAGTACAACTTAAACATCTACTTGGTCTAAAGTATGGTAGCCTCGGGCTTGAGTTTGGTGTCTGAAGGAGGGGTCATCTGGTGGGAGAGAGTTTGAGACAAATCCAGGATAATTAGTGTCACAATGGAAATGAATTGTAGGACAAGCAGTTGGTGTCTGAAGAGTTGTTGAATTGGGTGGTATAAGAAATTTTTTGAGTTTGGCATTCATTTGATAATTCTTCATATCATAATTTATTTCCTGAATTAGATGAGTACTGTGATACCAGGAGCCCTGCAAAAGAATATCTAAAACTCTAAGGGAGCTGTTAAGTCTTATAAGATAGATCCCATTGATAGTTCTTTTGTTAATTCTGAAAGATTTTTAATATAGTAAGTTTAATGACCCTCTTTCTTTTATATGTATGGCAAATATATTCCAATTTATTAATTTTAAATATTTTTGGCATAAATAAAGTTAAAGTTTTATGTAACTATATTTATTAGCCTTTATTTTAATTTCTTATTTTTTAGTCTTCCTGTATAACTAAAAATAGAATCCTCTGGAAAAAAAATCCTTATGTTTGCAAATAAAAAAGTATTTGAAAACTCATAAATGAGGAAGATAATAATCTATGTTTATATTACATTTCATTCTTTATGTTTTTCTTTTCTGGTACTAGAAATTGAACCCAGGATTGCTTTAACATCAAGTTACATTCCCAACTCTTTTAACTTTTTATTTTGAGACAGTATCTCACTAAATTGATCAGGTTGTCCTCCAAATTGCAATCCCTTTGTCTTAGCCTACTGAGTAGTTGAGATTACAGGCATGTACCACCATGCCCAGTAATTATTTTTTATAACTACATCTTCATGCAATATAGATTTTTTATTTAAATCTTGGATGATATGCGTAGATGGGGCTAGGTACCACACCAGTTATCAGACTAGCTATCTGTTAATTTTTTTTTCTCTTAGGTTTCACTTAATCTTTGTCCCCAGTGGGATGATGTAATTTAATAGTTCACATAGAAACCTACACATGAGTAATAGTATTATAATACACAAACACAACCAAATAGGTGAAGCAGGAGAAATTTTAGGGCAGCAAAATTATGCTAAATTGAATGTAATGGTTGACACATGACAGTATGGATTTGTCAATATGAATAAAGCTTTACAACATAAATAGTGGAACAATCTATGCAAATTAAATAAAAATCATTTTGTAGATCTGAGAATCATATGGTGGAAATATGACTGTTGCAAAAGAAGCATATTATTTTACCAGAGAATAAAATAACCTCATTGAAGAAGACAGGTAGAGGTAAGACTAACTTGAGTCAATTTGGAAATGAGAAAGTATTGTAATTTTAAAAGCTAAAGGAACTAGATATATGCACTTTGTTTTAGGTGATAAAGTTATTTCCCACTGTTGGCAATTCTGAAACCATTACACACATGTATTGAGATGGATCCATTGTACATGGATGATGGAAGGTGTAAGTGTGTTTTGTTATGGTTAGAATTTGAGGTTGCAGACAAGCTAAGAAAAATGACTGGAATTGATGTTTATTATACTAGGAGTCAACAAGAAGCATATTTCCTAGTAAGCAAACTTTCCTTAAGGCCAGATTTTTTATCATATCTCATAGATATTAATTTATTTCTATGACTATCTAGCTGCCAGGAAGATTTGCAGAGATCTTTAGTTAAAAGAATTGCCATCCCTAAATAAATTTGTTATTCACTTATTGAGGAATAAAGCTATACTTTTTATTGAGTGACATAAAAGACTCTCTGCTCAAGATTTCTACATTAAATCTCTATGTAATACTATCACTCATGTAGGTTTCTAATTATGGTCAGAATTGCATCATTCCACTGGGAACAAGGATCAATCAAATCCAAGAGGAAAAAAATTTAATATAGATAACTAGCTTAATGACTAGTCTGGTGTTTGGCACCAAGTAAACATGCTTTTCAATATTCACACCCACAGATGATATTTATGTGAACCATTTTAATCAAGTGCACAGTGGTTCTGAGACAATCAAGTCTTAGTAATGCCTAGAAGAAACATCTCTCCAGCTGATCTAGGCTGTAGTGCAAGAATCAATGATGCTTGAAGAGTCTGATGAGAAGACTGATAATGCCTGGGGAAAGGCCAGATGAGACACTTGTATCTGACTTCAGTTCTTTTAGGCAAATAAATGCATCATTTTGAGAAGCAGCTCTATCATGACACATGGCGTTTACAGAGAGTAAAAAAAATAACAATGATCATGTAATATGAACTACAGCTGTGATATGCTGACACTTTATGTAGCTATTTGTGAAACTTGATTTTAATAGTGCACTTTATTATTATCAAATGCAGGTGGAATAGGTGAGGAGAGCTAGGAAGTTCCAACAATGTAAATAGATCTCCCCACACAAATGCATTCCATGAAAACTTGTAGGGTATTACCTATGACTAGTTAATATAAGAGGCAACAGTTTGGTATGCATATCGTGCTGATTGCTGTGACATCTACTGTGTCACTGGAACACAGTATTCACTAAGGATCTTGCTGTCCAGTTTAATTGGAAGGAAATACAGTCTATGCAAAACTACATTAATCCGTGGGCAGTGGCTAATGATTTGACTGGGTGTTTATTCTATCTGCAGGAATCATTTAACATCTGTGAGAAAAAGAAAAGCATAAAAATTTCTACAGATGTAACCAAATAAAAATGATTCTTCTATGCCTAGCCCAGTGTGAATCTTTCTAGGCAGACAGTACTCCTGGGTAGCTGTGCTTCAGGGGCACTCCTTTCATTAGGAACATTAATGCCACTCTGATGGTAAATTCTTCAGTGCAACCCCAGGCATTTAATTTGGGTAGGAGGACATAAATAAACATAGAATGAACAAATGTTATGAAAGATTTGGTGAGACAAACAAAGATTAAAGAAGATTTATTTTCCTCTCATATTTCTTGGGAAAAGCCACACTAATCAATAGTAATGTACATTACATATCCTTCCTGTGTATAAGATACACACAGTGGGAGGTTGGGATGGGAGAAAAGAGTGGTTGATGCCAGTATTTAGGGAAGAGATATGAGAACACACCCCTTGCATTTGTGGAATAAATTCAGAGAATATCATGACAAACATAAACACTTGTCACAAAGACTATATAGTTCATACTATTCTTTACAATAGAGGGATAAGAGAATTTACCCAGTGAAATTATTTACTCAACTACTCCAGTTTTCTCAATCAGATCATGAAACAAAATGGGTTATGTGCAGATTCAGCAAGAGGTGAAGTTGACCAAATCCCTTGGTGATGATGTGCTATTTATCCAGCAGTAATCATTGATCCTGCCCTCTAGGATGCAATCAAGTCCCAGGGGAATTATCTAACCAATTTGTTGAAGGCTGGTTACATTGGACATTTTTCATTACAGAATGATCAGACACATACCACTATAATAGATTTTAGCTTCAATTTAAAGTTTCTTTATCTATAAATATATTTACATCATCAGTTTACCCTTGGATTTTCCAAATATGTATATTATTATTGTTTCTCATATAATGTTACATATAACCAAAAAATTATTTTCAAATCAAATTGGAAAATAGTCAATTTAAACCCACAGCTCTTCTATTCTTCTAGTATCAGAAACCACTAAGTAAATATAAGACTATAATGGTCTGTTAAGGGTAATTACAAGTTGAACATAACAGTGAATGCTGATAATTCCAGTGGCTCCAGAGGTTGAGGCAGGAGGATTCCAAGTTCAAGGATGGCCTTGGCAACATAAAGGGATTTGTCTCAAAATTAAAAAAAAAAAAGAAATGGAAATGGGGATGTAGTTCAGTAGTAGAGCAAACTGCCACTGGACTCAATACTCACTACCTATGCTAAGTACCCCTCCTTAAAAAATTCATTGTAGCAATAATTCAAATAGGACATCTTAAATGTTTTACTTTGTGATAAAATGACAAATATATATTGCTTTCTATCCTATAGTTGACATATATTCTGAGACCTAAGAAATAAGAGAAAACAGAAGTTTTTGCTCACATTCACCACACTGAGACACCATGTCGCTCATTCTGTGATTTGCTTTTTAGGAGCATTACCAATTGGCATGGAATACTTCTATCAGTAGACACAAACAGGATTAAAGTTGTGACCATTATCTAATCAGCTTCATTTTCTTACAGCACAGCCCCAAATAGGGAGAAATTAAATTGAGCTCAGTAATGGAGATTTGCTGATTGAGAAAAGAGAATTGTTAGTATCAGCATCAGATGAAACAGCAACACATAGGTGGAAAATAAGAAGAGTGCTGGGAACATTTCATGAGTTCATGATTCTTCACCTTTTCTAGCAATTCTTGAAAGTTTTCCGTTTTTTAAAAAAATCTTTTGAAGTTAATTTGAATTTTACTCTTAATTTTGTAAGATTATATATCTAACATATCAGAACAGAAAAACATTTTGTTAAATCAGACACTAAATGCACAGATATAAAGAAAATGCTAGGAAAGTTTAGGTAGGTTAAAAATACACTGCATCCAAAAATATCTAGAAGAAACCATTTGCCTTTGCAAAGCATGCAATTATCCATGCTGTATTTTCCATAGCTTGTAAGAATCTTGATGTTAGATGTTATCTAACTGGTGGTGCTAAATATTGATTAATTTAATTAATATTTTATAAACCAGACTTTGATATTGTTACCATTAAAATATTTGTAAAAGGGCTGAAGAAGTGACTCAGAGGTTATGGTGCTTGCCTCACAAGCATAAGGACATGGGTTTGAATCCTAGCACCATGTACACAATGAAGTATCAGAGCGAGAAAAGCAACATAAAAAAAAACTAAATAAAATCTATTCTCTCTTTCTCTCTTACTGTCTCTCTCTCTCATTAAAAAAATTGTAAAGAACTGCATATATTAGAAAAGAATATACATAATTGCAAATTTAAATTATTCAAAAATTGAGACAAATTTCACCATTGCTACACACAATAACAATGGGCCCCTAAACACGTATATATATATATATATATATATATATATATATATATATATATATACGTGTATATATATATATGTATATGTATATAAATGTACTGGAGATATTTCTTGGTTAAGTGGTCTCCAGATGGGAGCCTAGCACTACCTCAACTGGAAGCAGCTGGATACACTGAAATACACTGGGTGATGCCTATGGTTTTAATTTCTAGTGAAGGACCACTTAATATTTATTTACCTTCTTCTTGTGGAAACTTAGTCATTGGATACTTATTCAGTTTGCTCTTTTTGACTTTCCTAAAATATACAAGAACTAATGTTATAGCATTTAGTTGATTTGAAAACGTATATAGATGGAATCATTTTTACTCAAATTTGTGTTTTTTAAAAAAGATAAGGAAGGGTACACAGAACAAATTTTAATATTTTGTTTTATAAGATCACATTTTAATTCATACAGCCAATCAAAATATAATAACTGTTTTTCACTCTCAAAATAATTCTTATTGGACCCATATTTAAATAATCTCAACTATAAGTATCTCTAAAATAATTTCCTTCACATAGAATTTCTAAAATATTGAGCTTTTAGTTTATTACTAATAACGTGAAAGAAATAAATCTTATCCTAATGTACATTTCAGAAATAAAAATTATGGGCCTTCACAAGTAACTTAATCTTGTCTATTATCCTTTAAAAGTACATTTGAATATGTAATTTTCTATATCCTTCATTTATCTGTTCTGTTAGTTAGCTAAGGTCTCCATACCAAATGCCATAGACTGACATAGACTGAGCAGTTTTAAGAGCAGAAATTAATTTTTCATAGTTCTGGAGCATGGGAAGAGTAAACTTAAGACACCTGCTGATTCTTTTCCTGACTTGAAGGCTTCCACCATCTCACTGTGTCCTCACATGAGAGAGAAAAACAGAGACAATGAAGAAGTTAAGTCTGATCTCTTCCTTTCATTGAAGACTACCAATCCTATGGGATTAAGGTCCCAACCCTATGAACTCATTTAACCTTAATGCCTGAAAAGCTCCATTTTCAAAAACAGTTTCATTGGAGATTAGGGCTTTGGTACGTGACTTTTAGGGGAGATGTAATTCATTGAATATCATCTATTAAAAACTAAGATTAAATGCTTCAATATTATAGCAGAATGAATTTCCTTTTTTGCTGACATTTGCATAAATGAGAATCTAGTAATTTTATATTGTTTATTTAATAAAATCTCTTCACTTTTGATTTCTGCTATGATAATTAGGAAGTCACGATTCTTAGTATAATGGAAATGTGAAATGAAAAATGAAATAGAATAAGAAGCATATACTGTATTAGAGAAAAAATAGCTCGAATTAATGGAAGAAAACTAATGAAAATATAAAAAAAGATATAAATATAATTAATGGTTTATTTGAAGATTTTTAATATAACCAACAGAGAATATCTATAACAATTAAACAAAAAAGAAGATCAAAATAATAGAGAATATCAGTGAGGAAGAATTGTTTAAGAAGCAAGACTCTTATGGCAAATTTATTTTTAATGGAAATATAAGAAAATCAATATATTAACTTGATATGTCAACTAAATGCAAGGATGAATTCAGAAAATGAGAATTTAAAATTCAATGAAATATAAATATTGCATTGATTATTACAAGAAGACTTATATATTTTCCTGCTTTGTCATGGACTACAAATATGAAAAGTACATAAAATAAGCCAGAATTATTATTTTCCAAAAGTTATTTTTATTATGAAGAATTTCTATTTTTAAAGGAATTAGTGAAATACAAGTAAGAATAATACATCATGAAAGAATAAAATTGACTAAAAGCTTAAAATGTGCAGTTACTTTTCAGAGTAAAGAAATAGTCATTTAAATCTTAGCTGTTAATTGAAAGTCATAAATATTAAGATAATATTAAAACAAAAAACAATACAAAAAATCCTTCAACTAACTATAAGCTAGAGAATTTACATGAATATAGAGCAAAAAGTAAAATTCCATAATAAGAATAATAAAATTGATGTATTTAATTATTAAAGCTCTAATGTTACACTAGAATTGCATTTTATACTACTTTATAAATTTGCATGTTATATATATGTATTTATGTTTTTTACACATTAAAGACTAGCTTGAGGCTGAATCTGTTAAATATTGAAATACATTTAATCATTTTAGTATCACTATCTCATTCATTACTCCTGGGGAAATATGATTTAATTATTCATTAAATTTGTGTTCTCATTTATAATAAGTAAATGAAGGTCTGGTAGATTCTTAGGATTTCTTTGATAGTCTATTTTTACCTGCAAGCCAGATGGAATCATATAAAGAATCTTTTGAAATTTGAAATTGTTTTAATTAGAATTAGAAAATGATTAGAAAATAATCTTTTATTACTTCAGGCAAAATTATCCTATTATAAGAAGGATATTCATGCAAAATATAAAAATGATTATTTTTGAAATCATTTAAGGAAGTGATGATTTCAAAATAGCTCTGTCATCACTAATAAAGTAGTATAGCATAAAGGAAGAGAGAAAGGGTGACCAAGGCATAGTCAGGGAATATATTGTTTAATGTTGCTGTGTTCATAATAGTGGAACTGCAACTACCCAGGGCCACAGGAAAAAGACAAAGGGCCAGTTTCTGGTAAAAAAGGCAGAGTTCTATATAGAGGAGAACCTGAGAAGAAGCAGCAATTTCAGTCAAGAGAATCGATTACTCTCTGTCTACTCTTCAAACAGGAGCTAAAAGGATACTTAGCCTAATCTCACTTTTGTCTTTTTTTTTCAGTCTTTGTCTCCTGCTAACTCCCCTTGTTAGTTGTGCTCTATCCAAAGCCAGAATGCAAAAGAGCTCTTTGTTATGGTAGGAATGTCCCCACCAAAACTCATGGTGAAATTTCAACCTCATGGTATTAAGAGGTGGGACTTGGTGAGTGGGATCTTTAAGAGGTGATTTGCTCATGAGTGTTCTGCCATATGAAGGGATTCATCATTTATAGCAACAGAAAACAGACAAAGGCACCCTTTGATGTAATCTCTGCAGATCAGTCCTTTGGGTTGGAGAAAAGATAGAAAACATCAGAGAAGGGACCTTGAGGCAAACTATAGCTATCTGGCAGATTGTATCTTTCCAACAGTTTTAGAAAATATTTATGAAATAAATAGAGCAAGGAATTTATTAGATTGGTTTACACAATCAGAAACTGGATAATCCCACATTGGCAGTCTGGCAGTCTACAGGCAAGAGATTTGGAGGAACCAGTAACTGCATAGTCCAAGAAGCTGAAGCCTCACAATAAGAGGCACCTACAATATCACCCTGGTCTGGTATTGAAGTCCTGAAAACTCCCTGGGGAGTCACTGGGCAGACTCTTCTTTGGAAGAGTGAAAGGGTTGGAATCTGATATTCTCTAGTGATCACAGTAGCAATCAAGAACCTCTACAAGAAGAATTGATCTTGCATCTGCTGCTGTCTTGTTCTTCCAACTTTTGTTTCATCCAAGCCTCCAATCTATTGGACATTGTGGCCCATACTTAGGATGTGTCACTGGTTCAGTTTTCTGTCCCATGTGCTAACCGTTTCTTGAAGCACCCTCATTGAGACACAAAGCAGTCTCAATCTTAGGCATCTCTTAATCCAATTAAATTGACAATTCAGATTAGCCATTACAGGGTTCACAGACCATATAGAATAAATTGCAATCTCCTTATCTTAGTATGTAAGGGTTTCTTCATTCTGAAATCAACCTATCATTTTCTACTATAACATTATATAGTAAAAGCATTAAATCACCCTTTTATCTTTCCTGTTTTAGCTTTTTCCCCTCCAGAAAGTTGATTAAACTGAGATGCTATTTATGTTATTAAGCTGTAATGCAAAGTGACCCAAGTTTGGTAGGTACATTTGAAAGAGGAGAAATGAAAATTATGAATTGAAAATATTTTTGGCCTTCCCTGAGTGTGGCAATTTTGGTAAGTTGTATGTCCCATTCAGACACTAGACGCTGCCTATGGAATTGTCACGAGAGATACTGCATCTTGAGGACCATGAGATTTTATATTATTCCTACACTTCCCTGATGAATTTTATTCCATTGCTGCTGAAATCATCACATGGAGAATCAAAGTAAATCACTCCTGATAGCTCTGGGGACTATTCTCATAGAAGAAAAAAATGCATGATTCTCTCCTCCCAGCATGCTCCTTTTTCTCTTCTATATTTATCCAGTGAATCTGAAACCAAGGTTGATCTTAGGTAAGATATTTAAACAATTAACAGAGCCAATGGAGAGGAAGCCAATAGGAGGAACACATTCAAATACAGCTTATATTTTCCCGTTATCCAAATCTGAATAACTATACTTGGTGAATCAATTAGGAATTATATTTCACAATGACCACAAAATATGGGCTTAAATAGTGTAGAAGTGTATTTATTCTTCCAAGTTGTAAAAGATGGAGAGAGATGTTCCAAGTCTTGTGTCATAACTTCTGCACGGAATTATCAATAAGACATAGCCTCTGGCTATGTGTAGCTCTGTAATCCTCTGCATATAGCCTTATGATTGCAAGGAATCATATATATTTTATGCAAGAGAAAGGAAAGAGCAGTGAAGAGGCATGAGCCGGATAAACTAACCTCTCTCCAGAAACTGCTCAACAAATTCTACAGTATTTCATTTGATCAGTTAAGTAAATAGAAACTGGGAAATATAGTTTTTTTCAGTTGGAAAAATTGTTTCTACTAACAAATGTGCAGGGTCCTGATTAGAAAAGAAGCAAGGACTCATATTACTTTCTGTAGACTACTTCTTTGCTTTTTATTATGCTTTTCTGCATCATTTAATCTTACTAAATTTCTCTTTCTTTGAATCGCTGTACCATATATGGATATGCTGTTTTAATTTGGCTTGATTTGATATTTTTTGGTGGAATACTCTGTGAAGCATAATAGAATGTGATAAAAGGGGGAAAATTCTTACTTATTATTCTGTAACAGTGTCACAAAAATTGACTGATTTCTACCCCTATCTCTTTACTCTATTGTTTATGTATTTTGATATTACTATAGCACCAGTGTGACATTAGCATTCTATTTTGCTCCTGAAATATTATAATGATCAGTATGGGTTCCCCTTCCACCTTTATCATATTCTATATGCTCAACAGAGTATTTCACCAAACAAAATATGTCAAATCAAGCCAACTTAAAACAGTATATCCATACATACTATTTTAATGTCTTCGAATTATTTGATAATAATTCAAAGAAAGAGACAAGTTTAGTAAAAGAAATTATGCATTGAGCAGCTTAAACTTGACCTTGAAACAGGGACCAAAGTTGGATTATACAATATAAAAGGAGATGGCGTAAAGTAAATGAGGGTATTTGAAATAAAAGCTGGGAGGGTCTGAGGCTAATTTTCAAATGCCCATGTTTTCCTGTGACAGTTCACAAGCCAAATTATTGTTGAGCCAAGCCTAATTTTTAAATTATTATCTTTATAGATGTTTATACTTCAGAATTTTCCCAGTTAAAACCAATATTGAGCCTTGCATGGTGGTGCACGCCTATAATCCCTGGAGGTGGAGGCTGAGGCCAGCCTCAGCAACATAGTGAGATCTCCTCTCAAAATTGAAAAACTGAAGTAGCTTGGAATGTGAATCAGTGGTTAAGCACCTTTGGAATAATTCCTGGTGCCTACATGTATGTATGTATATATCTATGTATGTATTTTACATTTGATTTGCCTTAAGTTTTGCTGCAAACTGGCATGATTTCTAAAGCAGAATGTGTAGAAAATGATGATTATTTTCTAATATTAAGTTTAAGATACTAAAGTTTGATAAATAAATTTGAGATTTGGAAATTCACTTGAATGTTACTTTGTAATGGGTTGATATTTATGTCTCCCCAAGTTACAAGTTGAGATCCTAACACCCAATGTGTTGTATTCAGATAAAGCATTTTTGAGAAAGAATTAGGTCATGAGGGCAGAGCCCTCCTGAATAAGATTTGTGTCTGTTTTAGTCAGTTTTTTCAGTACTGTGACCAAAATAAAATCTAATAAGAACAATTTTAGAGGAGGAAAAGTTTATTTAGCACTCAAGGTTTCAGGTAGGTCTTAGTCTATAAATAGCTAAATCCATTACTCTGGGCCAGAGGAGAGAGAACTTTTTTTTTTTTTTAAAGAGAGAGGGACAGTGAGAGAGACAGAGAAAGAGAGAAACAACTTTATTTAGTTTTTCTTATGGCCTTAGTTGCTCCAACACTCAGTTGTGTACGTGGTGCTGGGGTTTGAACCCGGGTCGTCATGCTTGCCAGGCAAGCGCCGAAACCACTGAGCCAGCACTCCAGCCCCAAGAGATAACTTCTTGAAAGAAGGGTGTGCAGGAGGATAGCAGCTCAGGACATGGCAACAAGGAAGCAGGGTGAGACTAAACTCTGCCCATCAATGACAAAATATATACCCCAAAGGTATGCACAGCCCCCTTGACCTTCTTTTTCCAGCCACAACCTACCTGCCTCCAATTACCACCCAGTTAATCCATATCAATGGATTAATCCACTGATCGGGTTATAACTCTAATCAACCTTCTTGCATTGTCTTGCACATGAGTTTTTGGGGACACTTTATATCTAAACCATACTAGTGCCCTTGCAAAAGAGATCCCAGAGCACTCTCTAGCTCTCTTTCTGGCATGTAAGGATATGCAGAAAGAAAATGGTCATCTGTAACCTGGAAGAGGGCCCTTACAAGAACACAATCATGGTGCCACCTTAATATCACACTTTTGCTTTCCATAACTGTAATAAGGATATTTATTTGTGTATAAATTATTCAATTTCCAGTATTTCGTTATAGCAGCCCCAGAAGACTAGAATATACTTTAAAAATTGTTTAGTGAGATATACTCTTAGAAAATTAATATGCTCATTTTCTAATTGCATTTTATTTTGACATTTATCAAACAAAATGTATTTAATACTTCGTATATATTGAATGCTAAAGACCAATAAAAAATCACCTAAGAAAAGGAAAATAACTTTCAGATCAGAAATTAACCTGATTTTACTCTATTAAGATTTATTTAAAAATAGATTATTCTGAGAAGAAGGAAGAAAGTAAAACAATTCAAAAATGTCATGTTACTTACAGGAAAAACTGAAAATCAAGTCGGTTCCTCTTCTTCCAGGCACTCATGGCACAGTTGTGCTTGTATTATAGAATCCTGAATGCACTGTAGTTAGAATCCAATAGGAAGATCCTTTAAGCCTGCCTTAGAAATTCTGTAAAGAATCAGTAAGTTGACTTTGAAGGCTTTTATTAGGGATATTGGATATGTACATACCCATTTGAGTTAATGGAGAAGAATATTCCAGATTGGAGAATCATATTTATAAAAACATATAAATTTAAAGTAATAACCAAAAGAAAGTCTTCTATGCTCCTTCAACTTATTTCACATGGACATATATAATTGTTAGTAATATTAATATTATATATTATTATATATTATAAAATCTAAAAAGTAAAAAAAAATAAAAACAAAGTGATTGTTTATTAAGTTGGACTGTGGACCTGGATCAGTGGCAAATCTTAGGGTGCATTGCTCCCTCTCCTGCGCTTCTAGGGAGCATTGTGGTATGCTGCCACTGCATCACTTATTCACCCAGCTCTTTTCTTTCTCCTCTGCTTCTTAATTAGCTATTCTCTCACTATTTTCTAGTCCAAATTCTGGACTGTCTTAGCTGATTATCATCATTCCTTTCAGTAAAGCCTTGTATTAAAGTATCATTTACATAAAAGCACAAGCCACTTCTTTACATGTTACAGACGTAAGAAGAGATTAGTACCAGAAAATTATGGTCTCAGATTTGAAAGAAAGTTTGCTCTATCACTCTGTATAGAGGTTTACCTAATTTTTTGCATATATATAAATATTTACATATTTATATATATGTAAAATCATCTTTGTGATCAGATAGTGTTTGGAGTATGTATATGAGCTTCAGAGTTTACCATTTTTTTTTTGTTCTTTGATGGTCATGTGGATGTCTAATAGATTATTCTTACTGAAAAAAGTGATTGATTGCTTCAAAAAAGAAAACAGAAAGGAAGTGGACATATATCAATGTGGGCTTGCTCCTACGTTTTACAAGCAAATTTTCCATCCTATATATTCAGACTATTCTTAACTGACCATGCTAGTATAATTTAAATTTATGTAAATGTGTAAATATTTAAATCAGGTTGAGATAGAGTTATCAGAATATTCTTAATGCATGACAATTAGGAAAAATCAGACTTTATATACTGCTAATTGTGTTTGAGAACAATTTTAATGTTTTATTTAAAAAGTACATGAAGAAGTATGAATGATTAGTATCAAATTTTGTAAGTTATCATTCATTCATATTAATAAAAATTTCCTATTTTATATTAACTGCTACGTACAAGTGCTATGTCTTATCTTCATAAGAACATTATGTTCTGTTATTTTTGTTTTGTTTTGGGGGGGTCATTTAATTATGTAATCAGTTATTCCTCTAAGCCATTTTGATTGTGAAATAGATATTATTTACAGTTTCAACTGATACAATAGCATAATATGAAAGTCATTATACAGATAAAATCAACTCTTTTATAAAAAATTGTCAACCACTCTTTTTGAACAAATGCATGTAAATTAGATACATATTTTAGGGAAATTTTATATTAATTTGTTCTTGGTTAGTAGTTTCTTCAGACTTGAAGAACAGTTTTCTAGAGATGATTTTTTGAAGATGCTGGGTATTCCTACACCCCCTTATTCTGTCACTATTATTAATTTGTACAATAATGAATTTGATTACTTATTGGTACCAAAAGTAATTACATTTTAATGAACTGAAAAGAGGCTTTGTTGTGTTAATTCTTCCCTGTTGACCAATTTAGAAAGAAAATATGTGAGTTCTTTGAAGTGTACATATGTTCCATGAGATTATTTGAAATGTAGCTTTGGAGAATGTTAACCCTACATCAAAACAGGCTTCTAGCTGCTTGAACTAGACATACTCACATGGCTGAGATATGATTAGATGATACACTATAACTTAGATAATTAATACCAATTTGTCTGCAAGTGTCTTTACAATGAGGGAGTTATCTGAGATGGGCAGGGAAAGATAACAGGATACATGTATTACTTTCTTTCAGCTTTGCATTTTGCTCCACTTTGCAGTCAATAGAAAAAATGTTTAACAATTCTGAGCCTTAGATTCTTTCTGTAAAATGATGCAGCATAATTTACTTCCTAGCTGTTTATCAGACAGATTTTTAGATAAGCAGTGAGAAATCCAGGTTTAGATTTTAAGATTAAGATTATTTTCCAGCTGCCACTTGGAATGAAAAGTACATAATAAAAGAAATATGTAAATCATTTTTCATGGCTTATTAGATAAGTGACAGTCATAATTAACAACCTTATATTTTATTTCAATATAAAATTAAAATGAAACTAGTTAATCCATTGAAAGATTATAATAGTACACAGAGGTTGTTTTTTTTTTTTAATAGAGAGAGGAACAGTGAGAGAGAAAGAGAGGGAATCAACTGTATTTAGTTTGTTTTTTTTTTTTCATTTGGGTTTCATTGCTCGGTCACTTCGTTGTATATGTGGTGCTGGGGCATATACCCCGTCCTTGCACATGCGAGTCAAACCCTGTAACTGTGAAGCCACTGATCCAGCCCCCACAAAAAGCATTTGCAATAGAAGAATAGATTTGCTATTACTAAGCTGTTTTTACTCCAAAAGATTTGCCATAGCAGAAACTTCTCATTATCATTATTTTTTTCGGTTATTAAATTGATCTAAAATGGAGCATGGAAGAGGTATTCAGTTTTGAACACGTTTGACTTCAAGTAAAGATAGAATGAAAAGCACATATCCACAGAATATAGAGAATAATGCTGCCAATAAATCCAGACAGCAGAATGAAACACACTCTTAGTCAGCATCCTCTAGAAAGCTGCATGAGCCCTGAACCCAGAAATGCTGCCTGATGGTACTTAAGAAGCAATGAGAGGAAGAAGCCCATATGCTGCACTGCATCCCTCAGGCTCCAATGGTCTTTTGGATTTAGTTTAGAGCTTGTGGCTGCCACACAAGCCACAGGGTGGCCTTCCCCTAATCTTGCCTAAGGATTGCAAAATAGCTTTCTTGCTATGAATAAAAGACAAAATAAAAATTTTAAAAAGTTGAAACTCCTATTGCTGCCAAAGGAACAGCAAAAGCTTCTTCAGCTGTGCTTGTATGTAGCCAGCAGTAGGGAAGATCACCATTAGTGCTTGGGAGGGGACCTGTGGCACTAGTTGCAATGCTGCATGATTCATCAGTCACTCCACAGGACAAGAGCACAGGCCAGCAACCCTGGAGCACTGGCTCTGTCTCAGCAGGCACCTGTGCCTTCTTGTGTAGGAGGCACTGCAGTGGCTGGCTCACAAAGGTATTAAGTGCATGACATGGAATACAGTGATATACAATGAGCATGTGTGCTCAGGGCCATTATTCAAATTTCCCTCATAAACTTGCCTTATAGCCTGCCTATCTACTATCTAAGTATTGGGAATGAAGGAAGACAAGTAGAGAAAACTGTCAGAATGCCTCTATTATACTCTCAGTTTTTGAAGTGTGGGGGACAACCCAAACTTGTATTCTCATGCCCAATCTGAGTACAGCCCATAAATTAGATACAGGAGATTGGAAAGATCAGTCCAATTTTTTTAATCTGCAGAAAATTATTAATGGATTTTTATGAGTTCTAAAATTCCAAATTTTCTGAGACTATTTATTACATTATATCTGTTATACAATAAGTTCTAAGGTTAATTTTTCCCCATATAGATTTTTGCTTTTCTGTTTTTCCCAGTTTTGTCTGTTAATTGTCAACATAATATTTGCACATATGATTTTCCAAAAAGCTAAAAGGTTATACCAGTCAAATTATCCCCTTTCTAGAGGATTATACTTGAAAAAATATGTATCCCAATAAATAGGAAGAGGCTACATAGACACAGTTTGATTTTAATACGTTTCAACATCAGATCAAGAACTGAACATTAATCAAAGCTGCACAAAATATTACCTGACAAGGATTTTTATTTTTTGGAAAGAGAAGGATTGTATTTGATCATATGGAAAGATCTAATTGAACATCCTTCAGAATGACTCTCAGGTGAAACTTGTTAAAAATAATAAAAGTGTAAAAATTTTCAAGGTTGTCTTCATTGGCATTTTCTCACTGATTTAAGTGGACACATTTGTACTTCAGTTAATAAATGTGTACTATTATTAATCATTTTAGAGATCTAAGGCCTTGCTTTCTCCTTCCTGCACACTAATGAATATGTCAAAGACAGATGTGTCTTCGATTGGCCATGTATCTTCATTTCTAGAACCCTCACCTGGTACTGGATAGATTTCTAATTCTTGCCTATTCCAATTATAGCTCCCTAAAGGTAGGCAGACTAGACTAATGCTTCAAAAACATAAGTATTTGGCCTTTTCTTCTGCCACTGTTGCTCATGCCCTCTGCCCCTGATTAAAATAATGCATTTAGTTTTCAATCTCCTGAAACCAAAAGAAAATTGTATGATGGCGTGCATGGCCTTGTGTGATCTGGCCACATCTTTTTCTTCTTTATTCCTCACACATTCAGCCTTTTCTTACTATAGATTTGATCTGGAATGTTCCCCAAAGTCTCATGTGTACACAGCTGGAACTTTCAGGCAGTGATTGAATCATAAGGGCTCTGATAATTGAATGGACCATGGAAAAGTAGGACCTACTCAGAGGGCATATAACACTGGAGCATGCCCTGGGAGGTTTATCTTCTCCTCAGCAACTTCCTTTCTTTCCTTCTCTCTCTTTTTCCTTTCTACTATAACTTTCTTCCACCATGCCTTTACATCATAGTGTTATGACTCACCTCAGACCCAAAGCAATGGAACTGAAAAGCCATGAACTGAGACCATAAGCTAAAATAAGTCTTCCATCCTCCAAGTTGTTTGTGTCAGATATTTTGGTCACAGTGATGAAATCTGACTAATGCATATCTTTAGCTTGTGCTGAGACTTATAGATTTAAGAATGTTATTCTCAAAAATTTCAGGAGATATGTTTAATCTGATTTAAAATTACAAAATGTATATATGCATTGAAATATCATAGGGCATCCCATTAATATTTATAAATTTTGTGTTTTTGTTTATCAGCCAAATATAAGCTTAATGAACAAAAGAATATTATCAATTAGCATCATCAGGGATATCATAGATGATGTTAATATTTATGATTGGATAGTTTTAAAGGGAGAAGAATGTTATTTTTTAACAGAGTATTTGAATGTTATTTATATCCATAAAATATTACCCAACATTTTTATAGTTTTTACATTTTTAAAAGAGAGAATCAATTTTATTTATTTTTCATTATGCCTTTCTTTCTCTGACACTTAGTTGTTTATGTGGTGCTAGGATTCAAACCCTGGTCCTCATGCATGCCAAGAAAGCACTGGAACATCTGAGCCACCACTCCAAACCCTATATTGCATTTTCTGTTATTTTTTAAAATTGTATTGGGGAGT
This sequence comes from Aplodontia rufa, assembly GCA_004027875.1. Taxonomy (NCBI): domain Eukaryota; kingdom Metazoa; phylum Chordata; class Mammalia; order Rodentia; family Aplodontiidae; genus Aplodontia; species Aplodontia rufa. The sequence goes on along the minus strand of PVKS010000782.1, from coordinate 107,007 downwards.
TGAGTTTTTGTACAATCTTAAATGCATATTGTAGTAACAATATGACATAATTCTGATCTTAATCCAGAATCACCCTCACATCACCCACGCCTATCTCTTGGCTCTTCTATATTTCCCCCTATAACATATGATATATAATATATGATATATAATATATAATATAATATAATATATAATAAATAGACAGTATATTCACAATTCCCAGAAATTATGTGTTGCTTTGACGTGGGTGAATATAGTAAAAGAACTTGACCTCTTACTGAAGCCTGTGATTTGCTCTAGCCTCCACAAATGAGGGAAAACATTTGATCCTTGAGTCTGTGTTTGGCTAATTTTGCTCAGCATAATTTCTTCCATTGCTATCTGCTGTCCATTTACCTTCAAATGCTACAGTATCATTGTTTCTAATAGCTGAATAGAACTCCATAGTATGTATGTATGTATGTGTGTGTGTGTGTATTATATATATATAATATATATAATCTCACAACTTTTGGATCCATTCTTTCAGTAAGGGGCATCTGGGTTGATTCCATAACTCAGCTATTGAAAAATGAACTACTTTGAACATTGATTTTGCTCTTTCACTGTGATATGCCTGATTCTAGCTCTTCTGGGAAAATACCCAGAAGAGGGATAGCTTAGTCCTACAGTGGATCCAATCCCTAAATTTTGGAGGATTCTCTACACTGCTTTCCAGTGAGGCTATACCAGTCCCACCATTAATGTACTAGTGTTCCTATCTCCCCACAACCCCTCCACCATTTGTTACTGTTTTTATTCACCATCTTTGCCAGTCTGACTGGAGTGATGTGAAATCTTAATGTAATTTTGATCTTCATTTCTCTTATTACTTGTGATTTAGAAGACTTTCTCATGTATTCATTGGCTTGCTAGATTTCCTCTATTGAGAAGTTTCTGTTTAGATTTATGGTCCCATTAAACCAATTATATCATTGGTGATTTTTGGTATTAAGTTTTTTTTAGTTCATTGTAATTTGGGGATATTAGTTCCTTGTTGGAGGAATCACAGGCCATAATTATCTCCCATTCTGTAGGTTCTCTCTTGACAGTTTTGACCAAACCCTTAGCTGAGTAAAAGCTAGTTGGTTGAATGGCTACCCACTCATTTATTCTTGATTTTAATTCTTTTGCTTTAGGATTCTTGTTGACAAAGTCATTGTCTACACCCATATGCTGGAGTATTGCTCCTAATTTTTCTTCTAGTAATTGTATGGTAGATGCTTTCATTCCTAGTTCCTTGATCCATTTCGAATTGATTTTTGAACAAGGTGAGAGATAAAGACATACTTTCAACTTTCTACTAGTGACTGTATACTTTGTCAAGAAACATTTGGTGAATAGGTTGTAATTCTTACATGTTATATTTTGACCCCTCTATGTCAAATATTAGTCTTTAATAGTTTGTGGGTTTATCTCAGAGTCTTCTATTGTATTCCATTGATCTTCATACCTATTTTGATACCAGTACCATGCTGCGTTTGTTACTACAGCTCTATAGTACAATTTTAGAGCTGTTATTGGAAAACCTCCTGTTTTATTTTTCTTGCTTAGTAATATTTTGGCTATTGTGGGTTTCTTGTTATTTCAAATGAATTTGGAAATTGCTTTTTCTATATCTATAAAGAATGATATCGGTATATTGATGGGTATTGTGTTCTTGGCATAATGGCCATTTTAATTATATTAATTCTGCCTAACCAAGAGCATGGAACATCTTGCCATCTTTTCAGGACTTCTTCAGTTTTTTTCTTCAAGTTTGATATTTATTTTTCATTGTAGAGGTTTACAACTTCCCTTGTTATATTAGTTCCCAAGTATTTTTTCCCAGAGCTGAGGACCGAACTTGGGGCCTTGCGCATGATAGGCAAGTGCTCTGCCACTGAGCTAAATCCCCAACCCCCCAAGAAATTTTTTTTGAGAATACTGTAAATGGGAATGATTTCCTGATTTCCTTTTCTCCCTTTTTTTGTTAGTATGTAGGAAAGATATTGATTTATAGGTGTTGATCTTGTAGCCTGCCACTTTGATAAATGTGTTTATAAACTCAAGCAGTTTTCGGGTGGAGATTTTTTGGGTCTTCCAGATATAGGATCATGTTATCAGCAAAAAGTGAAAGTTTGAATTCTTCTCTTCCAATTCTTTTCCCTTTGATTTCCTTCTCTTCTCTGATTGCTATGGCTAGGATCTCAAGGACTGCATTGAATAAAAGTGGTAAGAGAGTGCTGCCTTGTCTATACCTGAGGTGAATGGAAATGCTTTCAGATTTTCTCCATTTAGTATTACATTAGCAGAGGGTTTGTCATATTTGGTCTTTATGTAGTTGAGAGACATTCCTTTGATCCTTATCTTCTCCAGAGTTTTGAACATAAATGGGTGCTGTATTTTATCAATGGCCTTCTCTTCATCAGTTGAGATGATCATATGATTTTTTTTGTCACTAATTCTGTTTCAGCAATAAATCACTTTATTAATTCGGGTACATTGAACCTATCTTGCATCTTTGGGGAAAAAAAACCACTTGGTCATGATGAGCTTCTTCTTTTTCTTCTTCTTCCTCCTCCTCCTCTTCTTTCTTCTTCTTCTTCTTCTTCTTCTTCTTCTTCTTCTTCTTCTTCTTCTTCTTCTTCTTCTTCTTCTTCGAGGACAGGGAGAGAGAGAGAGAGAAAGAATTAATTTTTTATTATTAAGTTTTTCACATGGCTTTCATTGCTCTGACAGTTGTATACATGGGTGCTGGGGTTTGAACCCATGTACTCACACATGCTGGCAAGCACCGCAATCCCCAAGCCACTGCTCCGGGCCGTTCTTAATGTGTTTTTGAATGTGGTCTGTAAGATCTTTACTAAGAATTTTTTTTAATTTTTTTTATTAGAAGAATATAGAAATACAGTTGAGGGGGAAACATTATCAAAACATTAGCAATCAATGGATATAAACTTTGTTATCAAGGAGAAAAACCAGATCATGGATAAAAAATTTTTATGTCTTTGTTCATCAGGGATATTGTCCTGTATTTTGTTTTTCTGGTGTGTCTTTGTTGGGTTTTGGTATCAGAGTTATGGTTGCCTCATAAAAAGTATTTAGGAGGCTCCCTCCTATTTGAATTCTTTGAATAGCTTATTAAGGAGAAGTGCATTCAGCAAGGAATTGGTCAGGTCCTGGGTTTTTCTTCTTTGGAAGGCTTTTAATCACTATATTGTTTTCAGTTCATGTTATTTGGTTGTTTAGGCTTTCAATATCATCCTGCATCAATTTGTATGCGTCTAGAAATTTGTCCATGTCTTCCAGATTATCTGATTTAGAGAAGATTAGTTTTTCAAAATAAGTTTTGATAATCGTTTGGATTTCCATTGTGATCAGTTGTGATCACTCCCTTTTCATTATTGATTTTGTTGATTTGCCTCATTTCCTCCCTTCTTTTAGTGTGATTGGTGAGGGGTCTGTCAATTTTATTCAGCTTTTTGAAGAATCAGGTGTTGGTTTAAGTGGTTTTCTATTGTTGTTGTTATTGTTGTTTTCATTTCATTGGTTTCAGCTCTGATCTTGATTATTTCCTGTGTTCTGTTGATTTGGGGATTAGATTGTTCTTCCTCTTGTAGAGATTTGTGTTGGTGCATAAGCTTATTTATTCAGGATCTCTCCTGATTTTTAATGTAGGGATTCATTGCTACAAATTTTCCCCTAAGGATGTTTTCATGCTGTCCAAGAGTTTTTGATAAATTGTCTCTTAATTCTCATTCATTCCAAAATTTTTTTGATTTCTGCTCTCATGTCTTCTTGGATCTATTCTACATTTAATATGTTATGATTCAATCTCTGTTATATATTTTCTATTTTAAGATTTGCTCTCATGGTCTGAGAGAACACATGGTATAATACCTTCTTTTTATATTTGCTGAGATTTCTTTGTGAACTAAAATATGATATATTTTGGAGACAGATCTATGCCCTGCTCAGAAGAAGATAAACTCAGTCAATTTGAGGTGTAATATTTAATAGATACAAGTTAAGTCCATTTTATTTATGGAGTTGTTTAGGCTGGAGATCTCTTTATTGTTTATTTGCTTTGGTAATCTGTCTATTGGTGATAGAACAGTATTAAAGTCTCCCAGTATTACTATGTTGGGGCCCCAAAGTAGTTTTATATCCTGGAGTATTTTTTCCACATATTTGGAATCACTGGTGATTGGAGAATAGAAGTTTACTATGGTTGTATCTTCCTGATATATTTTTCTCTTTCCTATGATGTAGTGGCCTTTTCTATCTCTTCTGATTAAATTTTGGTTGAAATCTACTTTTTTGGAAATATGTATTGCAACACCTGGTTTCTTTCTTGGGCCATAAATCTTGTAAATTATTTTCCATCCTTTCACCCTCAATCTGTGGATGATTTGGCTTTAAGATGGGTCTCCTGTGAACAGCATATGTTGGATTATACTTTTGATCCAATCTGCTAATCTGTCTTTTGATTGATGCATTGAGACTATTCACACTTAGTGTTAGGATAGTTCTGTGGTTGTCATTCATAGTCATAATGTTTTATTAGAGAGTTCTATGATGTCTTGTCTTTTTGAAAGTATGCAATTTTACTGAATTTCCTCTGTGGGGTTTGAGGATTGTTTGCGTCTTCTTTTATCTGCAGTTTATCTTTGAGAATTCTTTTGTAGTGCTGGTTTTCTGTTCATGAATACTGCAAGTTTGATCTCATCATGAAACGTTCTGATTTCCCCTTCAAATTTGTAGCTGCATTTTGCTAGGAATAGTATTATCAGCTGCAGGATGTAGTCATTCAAAGATTGAAATATCTCCTTTAAGGATTTTCTTGCTTCTACAGTCTGAGTTGAAAAGTCAGAAGTTATCCTTGTTTGTTTGCCTCTGAATGTGATTTGGTGCTTCTCTCTTGCAGCTTTTAATAGTCTTTCTTTGTTTTTTCCCTGTTATACATTTTTAATAAGTCGTGTCTTGGTGAGCTCTTTTGATTAGGCCTATTGGGTTTCCTATTAGCTTCATGAGTGAGCACATTTGACCCTATTTTGTATGGGAAAATTTTTCTTTAACTATTTTATTTAAAATGTTTTTTATGACATATATGTTTGGATTTCTTCTTGTATCTCAAATTACTCTTAGATTGTTTCCTCTGATTTTGTCTCAGATATTTTCAAAATTCTGGTTGTGTTCTGTGAATTTTTTTTCCTCTTTTGTCATTTGTACACTCAAGTTTACTCAGCCTATCTTCATGGTCAGAGGATCACTCTTCCAGAGCTGAGGTTCTGTTTTCTATAGAAGTTAGTCTATTATTAAATTCTTCCATCATTGTTCTGATGTGATTGCCTGAAGATTTTATCTGTTACTTCCTTTTTCAGTATGTCTATTTCTTTGATAGTAGTTTTTCATCTCTTAAGTTTTCTCACTTTGTGCCTTCATTAAATCTTCTTTTAGTTCATTGTTCCTTTTAATAATCAGATCATTATTAAGTTTTTCTAGATTTTCATCCACTTTCCTATCTGTGTGCTCCTTGGTTGGCATGTTGTGGGTTTGAGGTGAACCTTTCAAATATTATTTGTGATATTCTTCTTTTGGATCTTTGAATTGAAGTTCCTCAAGTGAATCAAGGCAGGTTTTCAGATGCTTCTCCCTGTCATTCAAAGGATCTGATTGGACACCACCTCTCTGATGGCCACCTTCTTCCAGAAAGCTGCTTTTTGCCTAAAGCTTCATTTGGCTGCACCTTTTGTATCAAGTCTCCAGGGCCCAGATCTGTAACATGTTGTGGGGTTTGAGCATACTGCTGTGTTGTTGAAGCACAGCAGCAAGGGTGCATCACAGTGTCCTGGGTTCTCACAAGGGTGGGGCAAGCCAGAACTGGCCTGCCTGTCTGCCACAATAGGACCTGAGATCCTTGGCAGTCATGATGGGCTTTATATATCTGGACCTGGTGGGTATGCACTGAAGCTGAGCAGCTCTGGGCAAGGATCCTCAGGTCTTCCTGGGCACCAGTTGGCTTAGTACCAAAGTCCTGGGCTTGCAGCATGGGTGGGGGGATGGCTCTAGGTAGTAGGTCCTCCTTGGGGTACCCTGAGAGCCTGTGGTACTGGGATCATAACTGGGTCCACCCAGTGTGTTGGTGGGGCTGCTCAAGGCAGGAATCCTTCTCAGGTGTGTCTTGGTCCCATGTGGCACTTGGGCAGGGCAGATCCCTGAAGAGGTCCTCCTTGGTGCAGTCTGGGTGCCTTTTGGCTGGGACTAGAGTCCTGGGCCCACAGAGTGGGTAGGCTCCAGGTGGGGGTCCTCCTCATGGCTGACCTGGTAGATTCTGGCAAGAACAGGAATCCTCAGCTAGAAGGTAGATGGGAAGGTTGGATGGGAGTGGCAGCTCCAGGCAGGGGTCCTCTTCGTGGCCCTCCTGGGCACCTACTATCCAGGATCAGAGTCCTCAGCTCCAGGAGGGCACAGGTGGGCAGAGGCTATATTTTTACTTTTAATAACTGGAGAGATAATCATGCTTTTATTTCATGCTACACTGTAATAAAAACACTGAACTATCTCTAAAGACAAATATTAATTTTGTTTTGAAAAACTCAGACTTTAGTTGACAAGTAGTATTCATGGGCTGGCTTATCTGTCACTGGACATAATATTTATAATATTGATAGCTCACATATTTGACATTTTTCTGCTGACAGGTTTACACTCTACTGTCTGTTTACCTCTCTCTGAGCTTAGATCTTCTCAGTTTGTACAGGAATAAATTTTCCCAATATTACTGTAGCCTGTTGCCTAAAGCATGTTTGTCAGGTTGTAGTTTCTTGTTCTAAGTTATTCTTAAATACTAAGTTAATATGTTCTTCACAAAGTACATTTTAAATGTATTTATACCACAATGGACTTTGTTATTTAATTTTTTTTTTGAGAAGTGAAGGTAGACATTCTATCTTCTCAAAAGTAGAAATACTTTCATTTGTGCAGCTGCAAAGAACATTTTACTTATGGAGCTGACAAGCTTTTTTCTTCCTTATGCTTTCAAAAGCATTTTTCTGTGATTTGGAATGTTATTCGACTCCAATAAAATTTCTTTAGCATTTGTAAACCTACTTCCAGTCTGTGAGGGACTGAAATACCTTGGTTGCTGGGAGGAAAACTTTGGAGTTTATAATAGTACAGTGGAAGAATAATCATTTTTAATCATTGTTTTAACCAGACACTGCTATTTCCATTATAAAAGTATTTATCTCAAATTTAAGCTTCAGTGTTGAAAAATTGCAAATTTACTTTAGGTTACAAAATGACTTATTTTCCTTAAACCAAATGTAAACCTGTTTTTGTCCACCACAGACTAACCTGTATCAGACTTGCTATCTTGCCACAGAAAGCTATTAAAGTGGGGAAAAAATATACTGAAGAACTGCTTTAGGCATTGGACAACAGGTATACCAGGAAAGTGATCCTTAAGAAAGAGAACAAAAGTACATCATTTCACTCAGATATTCTATCTGGGGAAATTTTGTAAAATTCTGTGCATTACATTAAAGCCCAAGAGAACTATGATGGTTTGTATCTGTGAAGTATAGAGATTGATGCCAAGGCAAAAGAGGAGAATAAGAAGACAGTTCAAAGGTTTCACAGTTCCTAAAACAAATGCTTGGCTGTGCATTCACAGTGAGACTCCACGGGGCTGAGAATAGAACAACTTTTTTGGAAATAATGACTCCCTTCAGTAAGAGTTTGATAAAAGGGCTAGGAAATGACAGATGAGTCAAGAACATTTCATGATACGGGATAGTACTCAAGTGCTCAACAGAGTAGGTGCGTATGTAAATAGATGCTACAGTTAGCCAATTTGGGACAATTTGAGAAACAAACAAAAAAAAAACTGTTGAATTATCCCATGAAATAAAGTAAAGATAAGCAATATGTTATTTATTTCCATAGTTCTGTACATGTCTATGTATAGAGAGTGTGGGGAGAGAGTGTCACAAAGAGAGCTCTTCCATTCAGAAAAAAACAGTTCTAACTAATGAATATAAAAGGAATGATGTTGCTACCCAGGCATCCCTGGGCAGCAGTTGAGGCGATCCGAACCAGCTGGAGGCCAAATCAGGAGATGAGTGCCGACAGTTGGAACCCGGGTCCCCTCTTGTCCGGGGACCCCTTCCCTCCCAGCCGGGGAAAGAGTCAACCACACGCAGCTGATGGCAGCTCAGAATCCGTTTATTATCAAGGCACACAGGTTTTTATAGGGAGAGGAGACAGCCAAGGAATCAATAATCCTTCTAAGGGAGTTGCCAGGGGTTATGCAGATTTGAGTACAGACAAAAACTAGGGAATAGCCTGTCGTAAAGACATTCTAATCCACCCTAATCATTAACAAAGCACGACCTAGCAGCCCTTGCTGAAGGAACTTCACAAGATCACTCTAGGGCAGCTGATGAAATGGAGTGAAGGTCAGACCCCAACAATTGTCACAAGATCACTCTAGGGCAGCTGATGAAATGGAAGTGAAGGTCAGACCCCAACAGAATGAGAGAAACAAAATTTTGGCAGGTAAATGTTGCAGAAATAATTGACATAATTGTGACTCACCAATGGATGGTAAAAATCAGTGGGCAAAATTTCAAGGAGAAACAGTATATTAATCATCTCAAAGCATTTCCTTGAAGATTTTTATTGATTACAAAAGGAACAATAGTAATGTTATAATAGTGGAACCCAGAAGACATCATCTTTTTTTTTTTTTAAGAGAGAGAGAAAGGGAGAGAAGAAGAATCAATTTTATTTATATTTTTACCTGGACTTTTTTTCTATAACCTGTAGCTGTGTATGTGGTGCCGCGGTTTGAACCTGGATCCTTCTGCATGTCTGGCAAGCACTCCAACTGCTGGGCCACTGCTGCAGCCTCAGAAGACATCATCTTAACCAAGTGATCAATATGAGTATCACCAATGAAAGACATGTAGACATCAGGTAACCATTGATATGTTGCACTGAGAAGTACATAACAAGATTTATGTGGCATTTTTCTGAACAAACCCTGGACAAACCCAGACTGAGAAACTATCAATAGAATAACAGAGAACAATTAGGTCATGAAAGACCAGGAAAAAATAGGAATCTCTCACAGATCAGTGTAAGTTATGGGGGACAGAACAATGAATGCAGTGCAGGCTGTTAGATCAGATTCCATTAAGGAGAAATGACATTAAGGGAAAATATTTGGTGAAATTGTAATAATGCCTGTAGTTTGTTAACAGTACTATATTAATCTTAATTTCCTGGTTTTGGTAATTGAATTACAGTGTTGCAATTGTTGCCTTTACAGAAAGCTGGATAAATGGTATATAGGAATCTCCTACACTATTTTGGCAGCATATTTGTCAGTATAATATTATTCAACACATAAAATTTTTAAAAGAATAGAAATTAAATAAACTATATGATAATATCAAGCAATTTAAGGTTTTTGTATTTAGAGACCCAAAAGGAGAGAGGAGAGAGAATAGGTCATGAAATAAGGCCCCTCAAAATATGCAAAATAATGTCATTAAGTTGATGGAAAACATTACCCTACTAATCCAAAATGTCCTGTGAAGCTTAAACAAAAAAGAAAGGTAGGTAAACATTACCCCATGAAGGTATACCATAGTTCATCTGTTGAAAACCCAAGTTTTTCATTGCAGAATAAATTTATGTTAATCTTTCAAAGAGTTTTCTGTTTCTTGTCATTAATATTGATTTATGGTAGACAGTTAAAAATTTCCTACTCTTAAAAGACATTCAGAAAGATTATCTGATGACTTTTTTCTGATGTCTTATGGCACAGAATCCCAATCACCTGTCAATTTGGGTTGCCTTTTAAACTCTCATTCATAATTTATATTTTCCTGAAGCTACATGGCAGGCAAAATAATAGATTCTTGGCTATGTACTCTACACTATGCTCCATCAATTTTTCCTGCAGGAATTCTTGTATTTCTTTTCTTTAGCTTGAATGGTTATAATTGGATAACTTCACGACATGTAAAACAAAATCTTGTCCAAATCACAGTGCCCATTTTTCTGCATGAGTGCCTTTTCAAATCTTCTTGTTGTACCACTCTGTGTTGTTTACTTATATCCTATATAAGTAAATGTCTTTATTATTATCCTGTATTAAGTAAATGTATTATTAAATGTCTTTTATTTCTTATTTATTTCTTTCCAAGGATTGATTTCTTTTAGAGAGACAGAGAGGGAGGGAGAGTAATAGAAAGAAACAATTTTATTTTCATTATCATCTAGTTTTAGTTTTTCTGACACTTAGTTGTGTATGTGGTTGCGGGGGTTGGAACCCAGGTCCTCATGCATGCCAGCAAGCACTCTACCACTGAGCCACCACTCCAGCTCCTTTCCAAAACACTTTAAAAGTATACTTCAGAAGTAAAATGAAAAGAGAAAAATTCAAATAACTATAAGGAATTAATTAGACACTGATAGGAGGTTAAATGCCCCCAATCCATGGAGGATCTATGACCCATACCCCTGGTGTTAAATGAACATCCTTAACACTAATACTCATTTATCATCCACTGTGGCCTCTGAAAATCCATAAATATGCTTAATAAACCTAAAATAATTTTAATTTCTGACCTTTCAACAACCATGTTTGGCAATTTTTCTCTCAGTATTTTACAATCTATATGATTCATTGGTCTGCTTGAGTTTATTCCTGCCTCTCCACAAGTTGCTCTGCCCCATTTATGTTCTATAATTTTCTAATTTGAGTGGGAATATTTATCACTTTTTTTCTGAGATTTCATCAAACATTTCTTAAATCAGAAATTATTTTTCATAGTGTAAGGGATTGGTAATTTGACTGTCTCTGCACTGGCAAATCCCACATTATAGTACAAAATACACAGAGCATTTGTGACAAATATTAAGAGGAACACTGTGTGACTCTGCATTATGGTATGTGATCAACTTAAATATTACCTTGTGGTCTATTTTGAGTGGTATTTCAATTGAAAATCAGAATCTAATAATTTATATTTAAGTAGAAAGCTTAAACTATATTTAGATATACTGAAGCAGTCTGAAAGGTAACAACATCATGAATATCTACCATGAATAATTTAAGGACTCTCATTTCCTTACTGACCTATAGAAAATGCACCAAATCCTCACTTATTAACATTATTTCATGCTCAGGCATGGTGGCAGACTTTGGTTGTAAAGCAAATCCAAGCAAAAGCCCCCCCTCTTTAAATGTGAGAAGAGGAGAACCAACAGCCATATGACTCTAGACTTCTGCCATAAGCACTCTTGGATAAATAACTGAACTTAGGGTAGATGGACATACTGAAATTCAAATGAGGGCTTGAGTGCTTCAAGTTTCATTCAGGCACCTCAGGATGAAAATGTTCAGCAGAGATCCTAACCCTCTAACCCAGATTCCTCAGGACCACTTCCTATGTAAATCCAATTTAATCTGAAAGTAACTGATTAAGTCTGTGTATTAATATATTGTAGATTTTATAAAATTATTTAAATAAAAACAATAATAAGTAAGTTCTTGATAATAGAAAACAGTTTTTCTCACAATTTTTAATCAGAGAAAATTCTACAATACAAAGATATATCAATAAATTTATTTTACTTAATGACAAAATGATTAATTGTTTCATATTTGTTACATCTGCCAGCAGCTTGAAATACTCATTAAAGACAAAAAGTGAAACCTGGCATGGTGGTGCATGTCTGTCATTCCAGTGAGTTGGGAGGCTGAGACAGGAAGATGGCAAGTTCAAAGTCAGCCCTCAGTAACAGGCTCTAAGCAACTTAGCAAAACCCTATCTCAAAATAAAAAATTGAAAAATGTTTGGGATGTGGCTCACTGGTTTAGTGACCCTGGGTTCAATCCCTAGTACCAAAACAAACAAACAAACAAACAAAAAAAAACCCAAACAAAAAAAAGGCAAAAATTGAAAAAGAAAATGACAGCAAATGTGTTACCTTAATTAAGAATCTTAGATAAAGTAAGTATATAAACTCACTGTTCAAGCTGAATACCTGTGAGATTAATGAGAATTACTTAGGAATAACTCATAAACTAGAACCATCCTGAGCAAGACATATGGTGGCCATGAGTTTTGGAGGACATATACCTACTGAGTTCTCTTTTTGAAAACAACAAATGTTACTTCCCCTAGTAATTAACTTTATAAGCAATTCTTCTATTCTCATAAATAATTCAGAATATTTAAACAAAATAGCATGGATCTATGGTATTTGTGGTGATTCAGCCTTATGAAGTTGTTTTAAATACTATTCATTTTCTGTAGCTTTTGAAGGACATTGGGCAATTATTTCTTGGTTTCTCAAGTTAATTGTCTATTTAGATTTCATACAAATAATGAGGACAAAGATCATATTTAATGAAAGTATGAAAGTTTAATTTGAATGCAAATCACTTTATTTTCCTGGAGTTAAGGAGAATATAATTTTATTCATAAATAGAATACTTTATGGATATTTCTCTCAAATATTTCTAATATTCAGTGAATACCATTATATTTTTGGTTATTAGTGTAGCTAATTCTCCATAGTGTTCCATTGAATTTTTGATTAAACATGATATATGTGTTCATTTTCAGTCTTTTAAAGGGTAACTTAAAATGCAATGTGAGGGCTTATATTTCAGTGGAGAATCCAAGATGTTGCCATAGATTTGAGTAAATCATTTCATTCCTTTGTATACAATAGTTCAGAGTAGAAATTTAACATTGTATGATTTCCCATATTCCTTATCCATATGGTCTTCATGGCTTTTGAAAATGGAGCCAGGGGCTAGAGTGGTGGCTCAGCAGTTTCAGCACTTGCCTGGCAAGCATGAAGACCCAGGTTCAAACCCCATCACCACGTACACAACTAAGTGTTGGAGCAACAAACGCCATGTGAAAAACTCAATAAAGTTGTTTCTCTCTTTCTCTGTCTCTCTCACTGTCCCTCTCTCTTTAAAAAAAAAAAAAAAGAAAGAAAGAAAATGGAGCCAAAATAAGATTCCTTCTCAGATCTTCCTTAGTCAATTTAATCTTCATTGAAGCATCAAAATTTTTTTTGAGATTATTGAATATTATGCTCAGATGTATCAAAATTTGATTCCAAAATCTAAGTGAGAAAAGTGATTGTTTTGATTCCCAAGACTAGCAGAAGCATGAGATAACTGCATTATTATTATTGCTGCTTTTAATAAGTAAATGAGATCCTTGAGTCTCCCATAATGCATCATTTCAGGAGCTTTTCAGGAGCTGGAGCAGCGGGTCAGGGGTTACAGCACTGCCTGGCATGTGCTAGGATATTGGTTCAAACCCCAGCACCATGCACATAGTGAAATGTTGGAGCAATGAAAGCCACATGAAAAATGAAATAAAATTGTTTTTCTTATTTTCTCTCTCTCAGTCTATCTTAAAAAAAATAACACATCATTTCATTCTTTATCAGAGTTTTGCTTACTAACAACTGATAATCTAGTCCATGGTGAGTCTATTGACCGCTTGCAAAGTAGGTGTTATTCTTGGTCTTATTATGTAATTATGCAACTGTTCTCTTTGAGTTGCAGTACTGATTCCTGGATGTATCTCTATTATTTCCAAAATCATACATATTTTTATGTTTTCTGATTGTATGATTTTTGCCTACAAGTTTTCTGTAACACCTCATCCTATCATTCAAAGTTTTCCTTAAACTATGAGATTCTCTACTTTCTCACCCCAGATCAATCTACTTCTGAGAAAAATGAGTTACTTCCAAACTGAGTCCAAGTAGAAGACTCCCACATTGTGAAAAATTTACCATTTCTTGTTCTAAATATGATTTCTGATTTTTTTACACAACATTTTTAGTGTTGTATGATTCATACCAAGATGTGTCTTGAAATGAAAATTCCTGAGGACAAAATATATATTTCTCAATGTACTTTGGGCAAAAAAATCAGCATGTGTACTTTTGATGACTAAATATACTCTTGGTTCATGACTGACCATGTACAGTGGGTTTCCATCCCTGAATATTTTGGAAACATTAAAGTATTTCTTTTAATTTTTCCATTGTTTGATATAAGTTGCTTAATAAATCAATATTTTAACAAAATTCAATATATTGATCTAGTTTCTACTTCCTTTTATCATTGAACAAGGTTTTAGAAATTGGCTGTACATTGTTTCCTACAGTTTTAAAATTAAAGCTTATTCTTTGGAAGCATGCTTATCATTTTAGTAAACCAGGATAAGATGTTGTATGCAAAAGACTCACAACAACTCTCTGTTGGGTAAGTGGGCTTAAAAGCAGAGGATGCCTCTAGTTCTTTGGAAACTGATATTTCAGGCTGAAAATGCTAATTGATGATTTTGTTGACCTGAAGGATGGCAATGAGAGCACCGTCTATTCAGTTACCCGTTGAATTATGACAAAAAATGCTTTCTTAGCAGAAGAATTTCAGTTGTGCAAATCTTTTATGCATGCACTGTACTCTGCTGAAAGTTAAAAGTAGTCATGTTGTTCTTGGGTAGTGTAAGGTAGTTCATGTACTTGCCAGATGGACAATACGCAGACACCTCTTCAGATGGCTGTCTATAGACAGCTCTCTGCCTACGTGTGATTTTTCACATCTTGGCTCACACTTCTAAATGCAAATCCAATATTGAGGGACATTGTGAATTGTGACACACTGGAGATCTGTTACTTCTATGGACAAGGATTATGCTTCTTCATAGATTCACATTTTAATGAGGAAACATGATAACACAAAAAAATAAAGAGGTAATTTAATTTATACGTGATTTAGTTCAATCTTTTAATGAAATTCTAGTTTGTATTTTATTTCAATTTTATCTGTCAACATTTGAAATGGTATCTAGATACAAGTCTTATTTAACTAATGATAAAAATTGAATTCTTTCATTTGTGAGTAGGTTGGTAATAACTGAATTACTAATGATGCTAAGAACAATTACAGAATTACCTTCTTAAAAATACATTAATTAAACTTTAGTGACTATCTTTGTTCACTTTGTCCTACAGTTTCAGAAACATGAAAAATCTTAGTTTAGCAGTGAAATATTATTCCAATAGGCAGAATAAGAAGTTGTTGAAAAGGAATGAATTCTTCTGATAAGTGTAATGGCAAAGCTTACTTTATAGATGTGGCATTCTTTTTTTTTTTTTTTTTGAAAGAAAGAGGACAGTGAGAGAGAAAGAGAGAGAGAAAGAGAGAAGCAATTTTTATAATTTTTATTTAGTTTTTCATGTGACCTTCATTCCTCAGAAACTTCATTCCTCAGAAGCTTCTTTGTGTACGTGGTGCTGGGGTTCGAACCCTTGTACTCGCGCATGCAAGGCAAGCGCAGTAACCTTAACCGCTGAGCCACCACTCCTGCTCATAGATGTGGCCTTCTTAAAGAAAATAGTTCTGTCCAGTGTGTGGCAAAATAATATCTTGTAGGTTTTGTATTTGCACCATAACTATGGTCTGAATGTCTGTATATATTTGCATGTTGAAATCATAAGTCTCAAAGTGACAGTATTAGGAGCTAAGACCTTTGATATGATTAGATCATAAGATCAGAGCTTTTGCAAAGGAAACCTGAAAGATCTCTCACCGCTTCCACCACATGAGGTTAAAGTGAAAAGATATCGAACCCTTTTAAAACATTAAATCTGTTGGTACCTTGACTTTGGACCTCTCAATCTATCAAGTAAGAGAAATAAATTCCTGTTGCTTATAGCCATCCAGTGTTTAGTCATTTCTTATAGAAACTTGAATAGACTAAGAAAACCATTTTATTGAATTTAATGGAAGGGTTACTCAGAGGATGATCTGACTACTTGTTTTGTTGTCAAGACACGCCACCTCACTCATCAAGCGACAGACTGAGCTGATATTTAAAACAAAGCTAATTCATTACAGAAATAAAACCACAAGAGAATGCTCATATCTGTTAAAATGACTAAAGTAAAACAAAAAGTCTTTCAATGTGACTTGCTAGCAATTATGTGGAGCAATTAGAATTCTCACACATCATAAGGGGTAATACATAATGGTAAAGATATTTTGGAAAACAATTTAGCCACTTCACATGAACAGAAACACACAGTTCTGTCATCTCATTCCAAAGTATTTAACCATAGGAAATAAAAACTTATTTTCACACACACACACACACACACACACACACACACACACACACACACAAAGCTAATTCTCTTTATTCTCTATGACTATCACCAGTCCCCAAATCCTACATAGAATGGGCCTCTGTGACCACTCTGTTTCAAGTTGCCCCATTAACCAACCTTTCACATGAGAACTATTTTAACTTGTATGAAAAATTACAGTGCCAAGATGAAGGACTGAAATAATTTAGTAAAAGAGTGCACTTCCATCTATCAAGGAGGCAAAATCTGAATGGTATCATAAAGTCACAAATTCCACCAAAATTTAGATGTATGTTTATAATGAAAGGGTTGGGGGCAAAAACAAGGAGGCTGTCAGATATTTTTTTGTCAGTGAAATGCAATAAACTTCTATCTCAAGACACAAAAGGACAGATGATTGATTACTCAGCATGTATTTAATGAGTATAAGTTTAGTTTTGCTAAAAGTAAAACTTGTAGGGTGCTAAAAAATGAAATAAGCTGAGCCCAAGAAAGAGTAAGTAGAATTCAATTAGTAGGGGTTGGGAGTTCTTAAATATATTTGAATAGCAATGCAGGAGTATCTCATGGATGATCCAAAAGGACACAAGAGGTCAGTCATGAGTTCACTGCAAACATCAAAGCAAGAGTCAGCATTGTGTGAGGAAGGGAAATGGCCACAGGATGAGAGAAGAAATTAATTTGGGAAAATACAAAAAAAATTTCAATGTAATTTTATTGCTGGCACGAAAGAGTATATTTGCCATTTATAGTTCAAGATAGAGCCATATTGCTGTTTTGCATCCTCAGCCCTCAGACCACATCAGTATTTCACTGATCATTCTTTATTGGTTCATTCAGTAGTGTATAATCATCTTGTTAAAACATGAAAATACTTATTTTAGAGGATTTAATAAAATACTAAAAATTTCACATATAATAATGCTGCAATCCAATGCAGATACGTACAATGTATGTTTATAGCTTATCACAGCCTTTTTTTTTTTTTTTTTAAGTACTAGGGATTGAACCCCATCCACAGTCCACCCCTCTCCTTTTTTTCTTATTTTTTTATTGTAAGACAGGATTTCAATCAGTTGAGAAGGGCTTTGCTAAATTGTTGAAACTGGCCTCAAACTTCCTATCCTCCTGCCTTAACATCCCAAATTGCTGGGATTACAGGCATGTGCCACCACTCCTGGCCCATCCTTTTTTTTTTTTTTTTTCAATTGCTTTCAATTTTATTTGTATAAATAATGTGCAGTGCTTTGAGTGCTATAATCTGCCTTTTGAAATTTTGTTTCTGACCTGTCATCCTAAGACAGTAGTTTTTTAAAAGCCAATTTCATTGCTAAATATTTGATGTGTAACTTACTGGAGACATCATCTGTAGTTAGATTTAAGTAGTTTCTAAGTATTAGTAATTTTTTATGTTGCACTATAAAGACATCTATAGTATTAAAACTTTCATGAATATTTTTAGTTTTTTTCTGTTAATTTATAAATGTAACAACAAATTAGAAAATATATCTCAGGGGCTAGAGTGGTGGCTCAGTGCATAAGGTGCTTGCCTGTCATGTGGAGGATGCAAATTCAAACCCAGCACCATGTACACAATGGAGTGTTAGAGCAAGAAGGCAACATGAAAAACTAAATAAAATTGATTCTCTCTCCCTCTCTCTCTTACTATCCTTCTCTCTTAAAATAAATGTACCACAAAAAAAGAAAATTTACATTCTCAACAAATATAAATTAGAAAGGAACTTAACATTTTCAATATTTGAACTTTGCTAGTATTTTTTTCAAGACTTTTGATAATGTGTCAGGTTAAAAGTGGCACTGAGGTGTTTTGACTTTCATTTCTTTCACTATTGGATTAACATTTCTAGATGTTTATTAGTAATTAATATAACATGCTTGAAATGTCAATATAATGATCCTTTTTCAGTTTCTAATTTAGGTGTCTAAGTTGCTTGTAAAAATAATATGGATCCATTTTAAGTGATATTTTGCATGATACTTTCAACTTTCTCTCTAATTTCTTACATAAACATCTTGCTTCAAATAAGTCCTTTTTACATGATTCAATATTTTTCTCAGGTTCTTGTCCTTTATTTTATATTTTCTTTTAAAAACTCATTTAGTAGGTTATTATTTGAAGTTTATTTTGCATTTGTAAAAATGCAAATGGTAAAAGTATTTCAAAAGTTGTTGTTTTATTGTAGTTCAGAATATTGATCCATTTTTAGCTAACCTAGAACTATTATTTAACATCCTTTTTGTAATTAAAATATAACCCCACAAAAAGTATATCTCAAAAATGTGTACAAGCTCTGGTTTTAGGTGTGAACATCTTTTATTTGTTAGTAGCAAGTTGTTAGTAACAATTTTAACTATCAGTATATAGCTCCCTTTCTTCTCTAAATGTTCTCCATGTAAAGTCACACATTTAATTTGGAACCAAATTAACAAATATGAAATTGTAGCATCTAGGATTTTCACTTACATGACTGCTAGCTATTTTGGGTACTTTCTCCATGTTTATAGGTCATTCTGATTTCCTAATTTATAAACATTTCATAAACTTTGTATTAAACTATGGAATTGTTCAAGATTGGCCTGTAGAAGATTCATATAGCTCAGGTAAAAGCTCTATGACAGGTATTTGCTTTAAAATATTATTTCTCAGACTATGATGGTATTTTTATATTTATGATATATTTTAACAGAAGAATTTTAATGTGTTCATGTGTCAGTGTTTTTCTTTTATTTTGTATGTCTCTTCGTAATTTTATCTAAGAAATTCTTCCAGTTTTCAAGACATTAAAGATTTGTGTCTATTCTGTCTTTTAAAATTTTAAACTTTTCATTTTGATGTTAGTTGTGCAAAAACCAAAAAGAACATTTGTATAGGGTGAAGCAAAAATATCATTATTCATGTTGATATTTTAATACTATTTTTGGTATTCCCTTTTCCTACTGATTTAAAATTTGAAATGTCCATGTAGTCACTCTATCCCAGACTGTCCTACACATTGACTTATACCGCTGGGATTGGAATTTTTAAAAATACAGTCTTGAGACTCTTTTGCCAGGAGACTGGCTATAGATTCTGCTACTGGAACATACAGAAAATAATTGGAAGGTGGGAGGAAAGAAGATGATGCTCTGACAGCTGGCAGTTGCACTCAGTTACTGAGAAGGCAGCGAACACAGAGGGACTCCTGCAGGTCCAGCAGAGGCAGCGTGATCTGGGTCCCGTCCAGGCACTGTAGTGTTTATAAACTGACTGAATCGGCATCTTCACCGGTGCAGCAGCAGGTGGTAGTTGAGACAGGTTCCCAGGCAGCATCGCATTATTCCTCTGCTGTCTCTCTGCCTGGCACTTCATCAACCCTTTCGTCTTAGGCCTTATAATACATTTTAACCAAAGCTACTTATTGAAACTCTCTATTTGAAATAACTAGAGTGGTCCCTATTTTCTTTTCCTGCTAACCAGGATTTTGGTTTTTAGTCCTTCCGTTATTACTATCAGTCTATTGGTCAATGCTTTCACCAATAATATATGGTCACATTAATATTTAGATTAATAATGTTATCTAGCTTGACAGAGATGTGTTCATTTCTATTTTCTTCAAATTGAACATGAAGCATATTATAATTACAATTGTTCATATTATTTTTAAGGTCAATTTGCCAATTTTGGAAAAAATGCTTTTGAAATACTGGGTGTAAGCTTGATAGATAATTTGAGAGGAATAATATTGTCATAGTATTAATTTATTCTCTTTTAAAATTATTTAACTCTACATTTTAAGATTATATTTCATATACTTCAAAAACATTTGATTTTATCTACACAAATATTGAGATGTTTGTAAGATTTGTTTGGATAAACCTGGTGTGTGGTTCTTCTGGTCCATGAGATATTGTCTAGTATGATCCAGCCACACTCAGTCAGTGACTGGGTTGAACTGGAAGTTTCAGGAAGGTGTTTTCCCTGCCTGGCCTGTGAGCATTCTAAGTATGAAAGTATGAATGGGGAAGCTTAAGGACAAACTACCAGAGTTCCACAGAATCACTTCCACCGCATTTAACACATCAAACTAAGTCACATGCAAGGTCAGACTCAGAGGGTGGGAAAGGAGACTACTTCTCTGCTTCTTAGTGGCCAGTGCATCCTGACAACCCAGTACCTTGTATTCATTTGGTAATATCGTCTTAATTTGTTTGACTTATTCATTCTTGCCTTGCTATAGTGCAAATCCACAGAGCATAGTTTAAAAGTGGTTAGCTTAAAACCTTCCATAGATATCCTTTCACAATTATAATCTTTTAAATTAATGAATATGATCTCTATGCCCTTGAGTAGTCTTTCCGGTCACTTTTAGTTTTCTGATGACAACTTCATATATTTTCTTCTTTTTTCTTAATGCATTACCAAAAACTTAACTTTTTATTGAAATAAAATTAACAAAAATTCACTATTCCAACCATTTAAAGAGTACATTCAAATGCTTTATATAGTATTTTCACAATATTGTGCAACTATTAACACTAATTCCAAAAATTTTTCATTATGTTAAAAAAAATCCTGAACCCATTAAACAATTGTTTACCATTTCTTCCTGTCCTGAAAGAAAACAAAAAGAAATTAAAAGCACACTTACTAGTGGAAAACAACCAAAAATTATGTTCACTTTTTCATAAAATAAGGATGATCATGATCCATTTTGTGTTTGAATTTAAAAATCATATGCTTTTCAACCTGAAATATGTGGAACACTGAGTATATGAGAGTTGTGAACACCCTTGTACCAAAGTCAGGAAGTTGTTTAATAGTGTTGAAGAGATACACAGTAGCATGTACCACAAAAGATCTCATTTTCAATCTGAAATATGAGCTATGATCTAAAATTACCATTATATGGAATAGAAATATTTCCGTTGCCATTAGATACTCAGGACAGAAGAATGCTGAATGATGTTCCTTGAAAAATTGCTTCATAGCTACTGAAACTTGTTTTCATGGAAAGCTGAAGTGCAGAACTCAGTGAAGCCATTTAACAAATGGCAGTCGGACTGGTTTTAGAACTTATCAGAGGATGTAAACCTCCCTTCATGCCCTCTTGACAGAATCTCACAATCAAAACTTGTGCCTAAGCAATGAGAGAAGTATAATTTAAGTACTAGCATATACAAGAAAAAAATAAAACAGTGCTTGGTGAAAGAATAGCATGCATCACTCAGAAAATCAAAAAAACACAGAAAAAAAAGGAAAAATATACTTATACTGACTTTAGAACATAGGCAATGATCAAGAAGTACCAGTTTGACAATACCCAGTAAGGAGGTATTGCCAACATTCTCCTTGAACAATGACACAGTGCATGTATATTCACTGAAGAATCTGTTGTACTTGTTAGCAAAGAAATGTACAGGGTTCATTGCAGCATTTTTGTAATGAAGCCTACTGATAGGAAATAAGTAAGTTATATATATATAAATAAATTACAGTATTAAATTAAGTATTAAAATTAAATTACAGTATTAAAATAAGTAGTTAAAATAAAGACCCCTCAGTATATATATCTCAATATGAAATGATGGCAAGAATACCAGGCAAAAATATAATATTTTCTAGTCTTTCATTTGTAGTGGTACCATTTATCTACACTTGAAAACACAAAATACTATGATAAAAATGGAAGACTATAAATAAAATGTAAGATATGGAAAAGAAAAATATACACTAACTCATGAGAATGACTCCATCTTTGGTCAGCAGGAGGAGAAATGAGACAGAGAAGTGATACAAAGTAGCTTATAATATAGCACCTATATGTAAAGAAATAATACATTAATTTATCAATAAACAAAAAAAGACATTTTCATCGAGGAGATAATTACAATGAAAATTTCTATACTTACATAAAAAGGATGACTAGTTATATTTCTGAATAAGTAAAAAAAAGTGTAGAAATAACTCCAAACTAAAATTTCATGTTTAAAAAGTTTTAATTAAAACACATGAACTCATAAAATATTGTCTTACCTGATTACTAGACTTAAAGATGAAATTGATTTGAAAGAACTCATGAATTCAGCAATCTTATCACATTAAAGTACACCAATGTATACTTAAAACTGACCCCATAAATTCTGATAAATTGCAAACCTAAAGTTATACATTCATATATTACACTGTTTCCGAACTTGCATATACATTTTTCCATGTACTCTGTACAGAAATATTGAATTAGGATAAAATTGTGGAAGTGCACAGAATTTCAAACTAATAAAATGTATTCAAAATTTCACAGTTTTGTGTATTATATGATGCTTAATTCCAAATAAGAAGCAAAAATATCCATATTAAAATGAAAAATCTTTAGTCTTATGTATATTTCAAATACACGTTGCAATAATAAAAAGGGGTTTAATCATCAGTCACAAAAGTTTTTAATGCTCTTCTACTTGTGCAGACATTAACACAACCATTAAAATGTAAAAGATAAATTTATCAGTGTTTTCAAATGAATCAATACCATTGATCTCAATTTTTTAAAGTTAATTATCATCACCTTATCCCTATAAGGGATAAATATATATATTAAAATTTGTAATTCAAAGTGATATCTGCAGTCCCTATTCATTGCTACCTTATTCATAATATTCTGGATATGAAATTAACCTAAGTGTTACTGACAGATGAATAGATAACAAACAGTGCCATATGTATACAATGGAATAGTATTCAGCCTTAAAATAATAGGGAAATCCTGTCATTTGGGACAACACAGATGAACTTGAGGGACATTATGTTAATTGAAACAAGTCAGTAACAGATTATACTGTATACACATAGTCTAAAAACATTTAACTATGGAATGTGGAAGTACAGATTTGAATGTTAGTTACCAGGAAATGGAGGTGGGGTTGGGAAGATGTTGGTCAAAAAATATACTTTTTTAGTTAATAGGATAAAAAATAATTACCTTAATCATGATTTTGTATCATTTGTAGAATAATGATTGGAGAAAAATAGGAGGGATAAAAATACTGAGGTTTTAGTGTCTGAATGTGTAATAGCACACTCATTCAAGCACACGTGAACACATATACACACACTATTCATTAAATTAATACTGAAAAAAGATTTCCAAGCCAGGAATCATCTTACTGACCTATGTTATACACGCAAATAAAATAATTTTTCTTTGGTAATATTAAAATAGGAAAGAATTTTTACTAAGGCTTTGAGATGTTTGAGAGTTTCTAATATATTAATTGGTGAAAAGACCTCTGTTTCAATATTTCAAATATAGAACAACATTAGAGGCCGACTCTAAGCTAACACACAAACTCCAGAGTTTCAAATTCAGAATTTGAGATTTTTACCCTTTACTCTTTGTTCGGCAAATGCCAACTGCCTGCAATGTGGCAAAGACTAGAACTCTCCCCTGAGAGAGGTTATGAATTCTTTTTGTTGGTAAGGAATAATAAACACCATGTAAGGACTTCTGTGAGGATAACTGAACAACTGTCAGATCTCTGATAGGAAAAAAATGTTCACTGCAGTAATCATTTGTGAAAAAAAAAAAGATTAAACAGTCTCCTGTATATCTTACTTTTAAATTCTTATTGTATGATACAAAAAATCAGTATTTTCTCCAAATGAGATAGCTTAGTAGTCCTTAATGAATATTCTCTTCATTGTGTCCTTTTTACTGGAAGCATCCTCTTAAGAGTTTGAGTTAACTACCTCTTACTCAGCCAAGATAATCAGTATCAACTACCCCTTGACATAAGGCTCATTCTATTCTGCTTCTTGTTTATCTTACTACTATCCATGAAAGTTCCATAAAATAGACCTGCTCATAAATGAACCTATGAAATGCTTAAATACAGTGGCTTCTGCTTCAACATATTCATATTTTTCCTAACAAGCACATTTTTTCATTAGCTGTCAACCACATTAGTGTTGCAACTGAAATAAATGGGATAAATTAGATAAACACCCTCAGCAAAACCAGCATGAAAGTAAACAACATTTTTTTCTTGGATTTTAAATTAGTGAAAGGAATTGCAATTTCAAAAATTGAAAAATGCATAATTTAAGAAGCTATTTTAACTGTCATTATATCATATGAGAAAAATACTTTAAAATGAGTGTATTATCAGGCTTAGTCAGTGAGTTCCTAAACACAATTGGTCAAAAGTACAATTTAATATCTCAAATCAAATGGTGTTTTAATTTTACCATATTATTTGTGCTAAATGTTCAAATAATATAAGAACCTCAAGTGCATTAATATAAAATGTATAAATCTTCTTTTAATTGGTAATAACTATAAAAACTTAAGTGTATTGTAATCTAAAACAAATAAACTAAGAGGAAAGAATAGAAACAGACTTGCTAGAGTAAAAGACATTTACTCAATTCCCTAAATTAACTTTTACATAAACTCAAATCTGTGAGTTTTAAATTGGTGTTTGCAGATATTCAGAAATGCCTAAGAATGTTTATAACAACATGGATATGGGCAATTTGGAAAACTATTGCTTAAATAAGATATACTAGTAAAATACTAAGGAAAATGTCTAAAATACTTCAATTCCAGGAATGATGCAATTTAATATGAAATAAATTTTTTGTATAACTGTTAAGTTTTGATAATTTGTGAGAGTCCCATAATGAAAGCAAATTGAGTTCTGTGGTGGGTAAGCAAGATAAAAACCCATGTATCATTCAAATAAGGCAGCATTAATGTTCCAGTATACTATATCTTCAGATACTAAAATCAAGTAAAATAGCACCACAATACCATTATGGTGAATGTATAAAAGTCAACTAGACAATTCAGGAGATTAAGGTAGATTCAGATATATCAAAAATCATATAAAGGAACTTATAAAAAATTTGGATAGACATTCTTCGAAGTTAAAAAATACAACAGAAAAAGTCAAGACTAAGTTTTAAAGAAAAACATCGACTACATTCAATAAGTATTCTTTTTAATTCATTTGTTAATTGTACATGCGTTGATGTTTTAAACTAACTCTTCTGCATGTCAGTTTCTACATTCTAAAGCATATATACAGAATCTCATTAAAATAATACGTATCCTCATTCATGGATCAAGGTCCTGATAATTTCAAGCATTTTGAATTGCTTCAAAATGCCATCAAATTCAAGGAACAGAACTAAGACTAGGTAGAATTCAGAAATTTCAACTCCATGGTCAAGGTAATTTATGCTGAGCCAGATGTCCTGCATCTGTATTCATGATGCTTTTGATAACATATAAAATGGACCAAATCCATATTTTATATCTGAGGCATGTAAAATAAACACTTAAACATGTACTGAAAAACATCAATATATATATTAATGCCCAATTAAAATTATAAAAAGAAATGCATTAAAAGTTTGTCTAGAGATCAGTGTCTATTTTTTATATTTAATTTTATTACATTAGTCTTATTTCTATTTTAAAACATTCTCAGATAATTGCATAAAAGAGACCAAGTTTAACTCGATTACTGCATATAAAACTAACCAACATAAAATCACAGGATGACATTGTGTGCACATGTGGGGTGTAATATTTTAACTTTAGAAAACAGAATTTTAGAATTCAATCAAGGGAGCTATAATGTATTTTTGTCTGATTAGCCCACAGTAGGAATGCAGTGTTTAGTTTTGTGTATTGTTAGTACCTTTTAAAAATAATCTTTTACGTAAAAGTTTATTAGGTGCTTAATGTATATTAGAGAATGTGTTATTACCAAGGTGTACAATGGAAAATAAAATAGGATCTTTGTTTTCAATTTTCCTTCACTTTAGATGCTAGTTAGAAATAAACATCTTTATTTGTAAAGTGATGTGAAATTGTATAAATTGAAACTTTATATAATCTTCACAACAATTTATTCCCTGAAAAAAGATGAATAGAATGAACCTGAATACTTTCAAATAATAATTACTGTAGAGTATGAAAACAGTTGTTAACATGATTTGAGAAAATTGTTAATTACTTTGCAATTTAATGTTTTCACATGAAAGCAAAGTTATATGGCATAACCCTAGTAGTTTGAAAATTATGAAATATTTTGCTATTAAGTTAAGAGATATTTGGGGTAATCCATCAGGTCTCAACATAGTAGAAGATATTCCAAACAAACAAAATGTTCCCCAAATTGCATAGATTACAACAAGTCCTGAAAGCAAGCTCTCTGACTTTGGGAGTGTTCAAACAGAAGCTGAATGATCTTCTGATAGAGAATTATACATGAAATGATTTGTGTTAAGCTAGTGCTTAGCCTGAATTGCATTGAAAAACCATTGTTATTTGTGAATTTCATAATTCTGGCAGATCCGTGCAAGAAATCTACTATATGATTTACCATAACAAACCTAGAATTGAATTATTAAATGCTTACCATTAAATTTATCATATCACATTAAGAATGACAAAAATGAATGTATTTCCAGCTTGATAAGGGTGCAATTAAACGTTTACCATTCCCTCCCTTTCTTCTCTTCCCCACTTCCTTTCTTCATTCCTTCCTTCTTTCTCTTTTTTAAGATAGGCAGACTACCACACACAGCACATCTTTTGGATGTGTCTGGCATCCTGGAAGTTTGAAAGACATATTTTATTCTGCCAATAGATTGGAGAGTTTGTTTAGATGACCTAGCAGGGAGTGTGTTACTCCTATCTTGTTGCCAGGAAAATAGTCCTCTCTCGGGGAAGGACTACCTAGTGTGACAGCTTTGTTAGGGAAGTGCAGGGAAATACCAGAGACTTAGGACATTCCTCAGCCAGTCAGGTCAGCCTAAGCAACTTTGGCAAGTCAAATGGGTGACAGCTGTCTGCAGCCAGATTACCCTTGCGTCCCAATAGTGTTAATTAATACTGCCCTCTTCCTTCTTCCAAACTACTTAGGAAAAGAAAATGAATGATTTACACAGAATAAGAACTTGGAAAGAGTTTAGTTATTCAGTGAAGAGAAACTTGATAAATATATACGCATCTTTAGTATGTAATAGAGTAATAATGAATTCTGTTTTGTTAGAGGGATAATTTTAGCACAGATGTTTTTGTTGAAATTTGATATCCTTTAATGATAAAGCTGTTATTTTCTGGATTATATTATCTATTTCCAAAATAATATATTGTAAAATTATAAATTAAAGATTCTAAAATCTCCAACATGACTGCCATTTTATGTGTCTTCTGACACTGTCTCCATTACCTTAAATAAGAAGACTATACCAGTCTGTGTTTAAGAGTCAGAGGGCAAATGCAAGAGGGTGTTTTATTGGCTTTTTTTTTTTTTGTATTGTTTCTCTCCCTCCTTGAATCTCAGTTTCCTGGATGCCAGATGAAGTCTATTTATGTGCCCTTTGGGAATGTGGGAGGAAAAATCAATGTGGCTTTCTCCTGTATTACTCCTAGAGAGCAGAGCCTCTTTTTCCTGTTGCCATAGCTCTCTAGGGTATTAGAGTTCCTAGAAACCACTCACAAAAATGTGGGTTAAACAAACTGTGGTTATGAAAATTAAATGCGTTAAAACAGTTCTTTACAAATATTTTATAATATAATTGTTATAGATATTTTGACATTTTAATAAAGAATTTCGTTTGCAGGAAAGTTGGTGGTAGAATTATGAAAACCATACTTTTTCATTTTGAGTTTTCTAAATGAGAGAAGCACTGGCTCTTCTACCTACCTGGAACATTTTTGACCCTGCCAATGGACACAAACCCTCACTACTTTCATGTCTTTGTTCAATCACCATCTTCTGGTGAGAACTACCCTGACCACCAAAGTAAGTCTGTACAATTTTTGATCCCTTTTCCCTGATTTACTCGGTGTTTGTTCAATAGCAATGCTAGTCTACTAAGAAACAATGTAATTAGCACATCATGTGCTCTTTGTGTTCTGTCTTTCCTCTCTATAATACAAGGTTCACCAGGGCAAGAATCTTTATCTGATCACCTCAATATCTCCTAAACATTAATAGTTTTTCGTTTACATTAAGAACATGATAAATATTACCTACTGGAAGAATGAATATACATTTGACATTTCTAAAAACTTCAGATGAGTATTTGGCTTTGCTTGTGATACTTATGGAGTGAAAAGAGTGAGCCAAATCTCCTTTTGGTTTTTATAATTTTGTTATTTCTTTTTTTCTCTTTTTAGCTAAAAAGTAATGTTTGTTATAAGAAGGGGGAAAAAAAATCAAAAGACACAAACAAAATTTTAGTCATCTGATCCTTCTTTGTTCCCCTGGTATACTTTGTCTCAAATTACCAATGTGGTATTTTTATTTTAGTTATGCTTCTCATGGTTTCATATAGGTATATGTTTACATCTTCATACACATATACATTTTGTTTGTTATAATTTTATTTTTATAAGTTTATACTTCTTGCATTTGTTTGCAATTGTTTTCATATAAAAACAAAACACCATAAATACATTTTCAGTTATGTTGAAACAGTGATAATTATTTTATTTATCAATGTATATTTGAGTGTATAGATGTGATATATTACTTAGATATCATTCACTCATAGTCAGTTTTTTGTTGCTAAAAATGATCTAGTAGTGAGGTTTATCTGTTCATATGGATTACATAGCTGGGACTACTTGGTTATAATGTATGTTTATTTTAAATTGTTAGTATTATATCAACTGTTTTAGAAGTGCTTTAAATTTTTAATTAATCTAAAGAACACTTTTGTAGAAATCCATTTGCCATTTTTATTTATTTTTTAACAGAATTTTAGCAAATTAAAGCCAACAAAGATTTTGAGATTTAGGCAAAATCATAAGATTGAGTCCCCTGTTCTCCTGAAGATTGTTGACATGTGTTGGGTTCAGGAGTAGACTTCTGGGGTCTTCTTAGGACTATTTTTCTTTTATTTTCTATTATTCAGTCCTGGTACTGTCTTCTATCCAGCAGTGGCTTAATAAAATCCATGGAATTACTGAAAATTGATCATTTGCTTTTAGCAAGTAAGTTCCCATTAAAAACTGCCAGTTTGGGGCTGGAGAGGTGGCTCAGTGGTACAGCACTTGCCTGGCATGATGAAGAACCCAGGTTTGATCCCCAGCACTGCATATGCAACTAAGTAGAGAAAAAAAAAAAACCACACACATGAAAAAATAAAAATTGCCTTCCATTTACTTTCACTCTTTAAAACACAATGTTATTTATTTTTTAAAAAACTGCCAATTTATTAAGAACAATTGATTGGACTGTTTTGACCAAATGTTTCTTGGTATTAACTTTATAGACTCCAAGTGCTTTTTTAATGCTTAAGTGCT
The DNA here is from genome assembly GCA_004027875.1 of Aplodontia rufa. Taxonomy (NCBI): domain Eukaryota; kingdom Metazoa; phylum Chordata; class Mammalia; order Rodentia; family Aplodontiidae; genus Aplodontia; species Aplodontia rufa. The sequence continues at coordinate 77,470 of PVKS010000782.1, read as the reverse complement.
AATCTGATTCATGAATGCTTTTAGTTTGTTTTACCTGTGTCTTTTATGTGAAATGCAAGTAATGTTTTAGAAGGATATAATTGTATTTTCTTAAAAATATCCTGTTCTTTTTTTTTTTTTTTTTAAGAGAGAAGGACAGTGAGAGAGAGAGAGAGAGACAGAATCAATTTTTATTGAGTTTTTCACACAGGTTTCATTGCTCTGACACTTTGCTGTATACGTGGGTGCTGGGGTTTGAACCTCTATACTTGCTCATGCTGTGACTGTTGAGCCACTGCTCCAGCCCTATCCTGTTTTCTTTTGCACTGAAAATTTAATCTTGAAATTTTATTTTGTGAAAATTTTATTTTTAATTTGCCATAGGTCTTCTGTTTCACTTTAGTCTTTTGTCATAGAAAATAGTTACCTGTTGTGGTACATTTTCTGAATGCATCAACAAGAGGGAATTGTGATAATTGCCTGTGTTAGATTTTTGTTGCTGTGACCAAACTATCTGGCAAGAACAACTTAGAGGAGAAAGTTCATTTTGGCTCATGATTTCATAGGTTTCAATCCGTGGCTGGTCAAGTCCGTCGCTCTGAGCTGGGGGAGAGGCACAAACCCATGGCAAAAGGGTGTGGCAGAGGAAAACTACTCGACTCAGGGTGGTAGGGAAGAGTTGGGAAATGTGGAGAAATAGATAGAGATTGTAGGGGTTTTTAGCCTCCTCGCATCCCCCCTGGTCCACAGGGGAGAAGGAGAGAGGCACGCCCCAACCAAGGTAAGGGTCTGCTGACCACCCGTTCCCAGCCCTTCCAGAGGAGGACAATCAGATGCATCAGGGAGACCAGTTGCAGCCTGAGCGTAGCTCGTTTATTGAGGAAGTACACATGGTAATATAGAGTGGCAGGGCCAATA
>PVKS010000782.1:0-76473 GCA_004027875.1 Aplodontia rufa | reverse complement strand
AGATATAGAAAGAAAGAGATAAAGAAGAAGCCAGGGGTATAAGATATCATCCCCAAGGGCATGCCTCCAGTGACATTCCTCCTCTAGTTATGCCCCACCTGCCTACAGTTGCCATTCAGTACAGTAGTCTTTTTGAATTATTAATTCATCCAGAGGACTAAGGCACTGATTAGGATACAACTCTCACACACTCCAATCATTTTGCTTCCAAACATTTCTGCATTAACAGAAGCTCTCTGGGAATACCTCCTATCGAACCCACAGCACCATTTTAATAAGTATTTCCTTGGATTTTGAAACAGCAGAGAATTAGCACTTTATAATCCATATCTGACAGAAATATGCCAAACGCAACAGATAGCAGGTATCAAAAAACAAGTTTTAATATTTGTTGGTTAGTAGCTGGGGAAGCAGTGACCAGCCCATTGCCCAGTATGATTTACCACTGATAATGAAATCCCCTATAATCACAAATTCTTGGCCACATAGATATAAATTTCTAGAATTGATACACTGTATCTGTACAAAAGTGACTCTGGATGAAATTTAACTTCAAGAGATGTCTAACCTAAAGCAAATTTTTGTGATAAATTTCCTCAACGTGATTCTGGGAGTCTTACAGACCATTATAAGCCTAAGTTACCCTAAGTCAGTTATTTTATTTAAAAAGCCATTTTCTAAAATAGAACTAGAGTAATTAGCTTCTTTGAAAAGCAGGCATAGTTATAATTTATATAGAAACATTATGAACTAAAACTTTTCAGAAGCTAAAATATTATATTCTGCAAACCTGTTGGAACCCAAAAGCTTGCAGGTGCTTCTTTGAAAAATGACATTTCCATCACTTACTTGACAAGCACAGCTGAAATATCAAAGTTATAAACATTCTGCTTCTGTGTGCCAGCTGCTGTTACCGTGGAAACAACCTAAGATGCAAAAGCAAGGTAAATGTACTAACTTAAAATCATGAGGTTTTGAATACTTTACTAAATGTGTGATTTAATATACCAGATATTGTTACAAATATCCACATCTATTATTTTATTCATATGTATCCACAAATATAACAGCAAGCATTATTAAGTGATTAAATAGCACTTTTCATGTAAATTTAATCTTGTATGATATAAATGTTATAAAATAAATTATATTTGTCACTGACTATTGATTGTATTGTTTAAAATCTTCAAAAGTAAGGAAATAGTGGCTGGAGAATTTTGTTATGGCGCTTGCCTGGCATGCGAGAATACGTGGGTTCAAATCCCAGCACCACCTACACAACGAAGTGTTGGAGCAACAAAAACCACATGAAAAGCTAAAAATAAAATTGATTCTCTCTCTCTCTCTTTCTCTTTCTCTCTCTGTCTCTCTCTCTTTTTTTAAAAAAAGGAGGGAAATAAAGACATGTAATATACTATTTATTTTTTATATAATCTAGCAATAGCTAAAAAAAGGGAAATTATTTACATCATCTGAAAAGAAAATAACTTTGGTTGATTTTTTAGAACTTTTTTTAGAACATTAAAAATTAGAATAGTTGATGAATTTATATTAATGGGATATAATAATTTTATCTCATCTTTTCCAGCTCTAGCATTGCAACACACATTATGGTATATGCCAAAAATTTATGGAATGAACTCTGATGCAAAACAATCTCTAAAGATGGAGTGACCTTCATATAATCTTGACATATATAAATTTATGATACATAGGCAGTGAAAGACCTTCACCTTTTTTCAGTATTTTTCTATACAAAGCAGTACTAATTTTTATAGCCAGGAAAGATTATAACTGTATGATGCTCTTTCAGTGTGTAAGAACTAATAAGGTGAAAACAAACGTGTGTCAGACCCTAAGATTATCACACTGAGTCATATTGCTAGCAGATTTGCTGTGCCCTGCTATTAATAAAGAATTTTTAGATTTTGCTTTCAAATTTCAGTTTCTTGAGACATAATTTTTTAGTAGCAATGACAGTTATTTCAAGAGCTTCCTCAATCCCAAATGGACTAACTTCAATTCAAAAAATAGACACAGAGGACAGTCTGAACCAATGGGGGAGAATGTGCTTCCACCCCAACCCTTACTTAATACCACATACAAAATTATAAGCATTCTTAGCTTATTTTGTTATAACTGAAGACCTTTATGACTTCAAATGTCACTGCACGTGTTCATATTATTATTTCAAATAGAAATAATTGCCTTTTTCTGGGTAAGTTAAACAGAAGATGCACTGAGCTTGAATTAAAGCACTTCAAATTTCTCACAAGTGTGCACACTAAATTTTTTATACAGTATTAGAGTAAAAGTAATATATATAAGCAAAATTAAAATGAATACGATATGGAGAGCATTTTAATTTCACTGGGTCATCTTTAGTGAGTCAGCTTAGTAAATATTTCAATCATAAGCTTTTTAAAATTTGAAGTAAATAGGAACTTGAGGTTTAGTGATTAGTTTTTCTTATTCTTAGGATTGGCAGTTGTTGGGCACTGTGCAAAAGAAAATGCTGCGCCGGATGCCATGGCACTTCTTCCTCTCTTCCTCTTTCATGCTTCGCACACTCTGAGCAAAAAAAAGAGCATGCGAATGCACCTGAGGGCTGCTTCCTCTTTCCTTCTGTACCTTCTGGTTGGTGATAGCTGACAACACCAACATAGCAGTCCCTCATTGGCTGGGATAAGCCAGTCTGCTGCTTCACCATTGGTTCCTTGGCTGTCTCCCCTCCCTGTAAAAATCCATGTGCCTTGGAAATAAACGGATTCTGAGCTGCCATCCGCTGCGTATGGTTGACTCGTTTCCCTGGCGGAGGGAAGGGATCCCAGCGAGGGGGATCCGGGGTTCAGCCTTGGCACTCATCTTCCTGATGGGCTCCCAGGGGGCAATCCGGCTGGTTCGGATTGCCCCGCCCATGCCCAGGGACGCCTGGGGCAGCGACAGGCAGTCATTTCACCTAGTTCTGAAAGTGCTTGATGTTAAATCTTTTGCGTTTATCCTGATTTTTTTCTTTAGTGCATTAGTGCTAGTCAAGATCTGATGTTAAGCAAGGAAAATTTGCTGTGGCCAGTTTGTCTGTCTTTTCCTACTTTGCATGTACGCCAGCAGGAGAAAGATTAGAATGTCAGCCAGGTTCTATGGTCTTCATGGGCTATTACTTTTTGAAATAAAGTTGGGTTTTATTATGAAAAAATGTCATGAAATATCTATCTTTTTACCTTTCCAAATTTCAATTTTTACTGAGATCCATTTCTGCTTTTCTTCTCATTTAATGCATTTTTCCTCCCATTCAATTCTCAAAACAATGCTTTGACCACATCCCTTGAAAATTTGTAATTATTTGCCCATCTCCAGTTTGATCATATTTCATATTACTAGTAAAAATATTTCTAAATGGGCTGGAGCAGTGGCTCAGTGGTTATGGTGCATGCCCAGCATGTGCACGTATATTGGTTCAAACTCCAGCACCCACATATACAACTAATTGTCAGAGCAATGAAAGCCATGTGAAAAATTAAATAAAAATTGATTCTCTCTGTCTCTCTCTCTCTGTCTGTCTGTCTGTCTCTCTGTCCTTCTCTCTTTAAAAAAAATTTCTAAATTATGGAGTTGCTAGAAAATATAAATAGAGGCTTTAATTCCCAAGAAATGTTACTATGAACTAACTGTATCACATGGGTCAGTGATGACAAATTATTTTTCTGCTGTTACCCCTCCTCTAATATTAACAGTGTGAAACTGAACATGCTAGAGTGCAGGCCCCGAGCAGTTGACGTCTGAAGCATGATTTACCTACATGCTTAAAGCTGATGCACAAACCCAGTTTCATCCATGGAACTTTATGTGTTGCACATGATTGTGTAATGAAATCTCTTCAAGGTCAGTGTATTCCAATCAAGCATTCCTGCCTTTCTTGCTTAGGACAATGTGAGGACTTTCTTTCCTCCTCATAGTGCTTATGACACAAGTATTTTTCAATAGGAAATGTAGTACCTATTAACCAAAATATCATACATGAACCATGATGACAATAATCATTACTAATAAAATATACTTTCTTTGTATATCACTTTATATTAATATTTGTATGTTATCCTATTACTTATCAAAATAACCTGTTGACAGAGGACAAAGTGAGGGTTCCAAAATTTTCATTATTTCCCAATAATGCACAATAAATGGAGAAGTCATATCTCTGAATTGACATCTAATAGTCTATCATTGCTAAAACATTGCTTGATTTGCTTTCTATTATATTAAATGATCTAAAAATTAAACGTTTTTAGCAATCATAAACAACAGAATAAGAGTCCTGTGGTCTGTATTTTAGTAATTATCTAAATTCACTTTAGAATCAACAACTGCCTTAGTTCTAATTGAGTAACTTCTACTTGAGTATCATCTGCAAAATTTATGAAATTGGGAATTTGGATTTTAATATTAATAGAGAAAATCTAAGGAACTCATCACAACCATGCTTGAATAGAACTCAGGTTTGTTGCCAAATTTTTTATTTTATAACGAATTTTTAAATTATTCCTACAATTAAGAATAGAAGGAAGAACACTGAGGGGAAAATGAAACTCAATAATCATTGAATGGACAAAAAAATCTGCAGTTTTAAATTGCTGTAATTTGGTATATTACATACATTTCACAGTACAGTGTAAATACTTTCATGTATGAAAGAATATGCTGTTCTATGAAAATTTGTCTGTGTATGCACCTGCTGGTTGTGTATTACATGCACATGTATGCTTTAAATATTTGGGAATTGAAACAATAAATTATTGGATTAAAAGGGAAGATGTAGGAAACAAAAATGAAAAATTCATATTTGAAATTTTTTTTTGGATTAGGAAAGTACAAGCAGGAAGCCATCCAATAATAAAGTCCTTTAAAATAATTCTCTAACGTGATTGAAAAGGTGTCTTAAATTGTTATCATTTTCCATTTAATGGTAACAATATTAGCATCTAACTAAGAATCCACTTCTGTGTATGAAGGTCAATTTACATTATCAAGAATGTTTTAAGTATTAGAACATATTAAGATAAGTTAATTTGGAAAGATATAGGCAAGAAGGATCTTAGGTTAATATCACATTATTAACCTAGTTTTTCACAAATAGTTGTGTAACATATAGATAGCATGGGTATCTAATCTCTGATAGAATTTGAGTGTCTAATTTGATATACAGAGACTCACAGATAGCAATTAAGAGTATCAACTAATTTGGGGATTAAAACTAAATAATGTAAGGGCTGGAGCTGTGACTCAGCAGTTACAGCAGTTATAGCCCTTGTCTGGGATGCATGAGGACATGGATTTGAACCCCAGCACCATGTACATAATGGTTGGAGCAATGAAAGCCACATGAGAAAGTAAATAATGTTGATTCTCTCTTTCCTCTCTCTCTCACACTGTCCTTCTCTATCTTAAAAAAAAAACAATACAACACAAAACAACAACAACAACAAAACTAAATAATGTAGAAGAAGTGATTTCAGGTACTTCTCTTTCCAGTAAAACTAGTAAAAATCATTTCAAAATCAAAACAAATGTAAAGTTGTGGAAATGGTCTTTAGGAAAAAGAGCAAATGCAGAAATATTCAAGAAAATGCATGGACATTCCGTGAGAAAATTGCAAGTCTATGGTTTTTGGGTGAGAAGTACTCCTGCCTGCCACCCTCAGCTAAGCAAGGCAAGCCTGCACTCCAGACTCCTAAGCCAGGAACAAAGCACTCTCTCCCTCCTCCCACATGTTGGCTCCAGAGCATTCTTTCTGAGAGATCAGGATGTCAGTGTTGCTAAGACTTTGTCAGGAGAGCTCAGTGGACAGAAAGGAGTCCTTTCTTCCACTCAACCAACACTCATGAAACAGAGGTTCTCGCTTGTTACTGTGGGAATTTTGGGGCCCCGCATGTGAGCCAGTGGTTCCACACCACGAAAGACAAGGCAAGAGGACCTCAGGCTGCTGCCCTTCTCCATCAGGCAGTCAGCTCCTAATGCAGGGAAGCCACTCAGAGAGAAGTTTGTTTAACCAGAGTCCTAAGAGAAATTTTGTTGAAAGGAGAAGCAGGCTTAAAAATATAGAGTGCCTAATCTCTTTCTAAAGGAACTGACTTCATTTGTATCAGAGCCTAGATAAGTTTAAAAATACTCTCAAGAACAGTGTAGGTTGTGATGAAAGACAATTGGGAGGGCTCAGCTGTAAGTTTTCTAATTTTTAGGAGCAAACAGAGGAATATGAGAGCTGAGAGGAGCTCTCCTGAGGCCAGAACAAATTTCAAAGTTGCCTTCAGAAACTTTCCCTTCAAAGAAAACAGAATTGTATTGGATTAGCATATACAGCAATTTGTGCCCAAGGGCAGCGTTAAAAACCAAAAAACAATGAGCTGGCAGTGAGAGGACTTTAACAGCCAGGTATTGCCAGGGAAAGGCAGGAAAGGAGCTCTATAAAACCTCTCTCATCTCAGGGTGACTATCCAAGCTCAAGTCTGTGCCTCACAGAACAAAATCAGAGGCTTAACCCGTGTGTGTGTGTGTGTATTATGGGAATTGGGGAATACTTCACGTAAATAGTTTGGTCAATGATTAAGTAAACAGCAAATAATATAAAGCCCCTAAGGGCACTGGTGACCAGAAATCAAAAATGTATTATCTAAAGTATCCAACTTTCAACTACCACAGAATATTAAACATGCAGAGAAATAAGAAGTGTAACCCTTTCGCTAGATAAAATTCAGGCAACAGACACTGAATAAGAATAATCAATGCCAAATTTAACAGATAATTCTCCAAAGTTGCCATTATAAACATGTTTATTGAACTGAAGGAAGCCATGAATAAAGAAGAAAAGTAGGGTAAATAATGATTGTGTTTGTTAGTTTTTCATCCATGTGACCTAAGTGCCTGACAAGAAAAACTTAAGGAGGAAAGATTTATTGTGGCTCATGGTTTCAGAGTTTCAATTTATCCTGGGCTGACTCCATTGTTCTGGGCCTCAGATGAAACAGAGCATCCTGGCAGTAGGTCATGGAGGAGGAAAGCTGCTCAGCTCATGGCACCTGGGAAGCAGAGAAAGATACAGGGCCTAAAAAGGCATGCCCCCAGCAATCTTCTTCCTCTTTGTAGGTTCCACCTCCCACTAGCTTTAAATAGATTAAACCATAAAATGCATTAACTCACTGATGAGGTCAGAGCCCTCAAATCCAATGCCTGAAAGCCGTGCTTCTGACCTTGCTATAGTAGGGGCTATGATTTCAGCACAGGAGATTTGCAGAGACATTTCAGACTCATACCATAACAATGATGTTTTATCAAATTAAGAATTCCTATAAAAAAGATAAAAAGCCTCACGATGGGGAATAAAGCCCAACACATAATCCTTGGGGGCTTTCTTAAATGATATTCAAATCATAGCAGGTATAAAGCAACTGGACCTAACAGACATCTCTGGGATATTCCATTAGACAGTAGCCAAATACATTTTCTTCTCAATTTTTCAGGGAGAACTCTGCAGGATATACCTATGTTAGACATTTAAGCAAACCTCAATGGATTTAAAAGGGTAGAGAATGGTGAAGAGTATTTTCTTTAACTGGAATGGCATCAGAAATCACTAACAGGTTAGAAATAGGAGAGGACTCTTAAAACATATATAAAATAAAACCCCACACTGCTAAATATCCAATAGGCCACTTAAGAAATCAAAAGGAAAATCAGAAAATCATTTGAGATGAATGAAAATGGGGATACAAAATCTATGGGATGCAGTTGAAGCAGTGATTGGAAGGAATTCTAGAGTTGTAAGGGCCATATTAAAAAATAAGAAAATGTCAATTCAAGAATGCAATTAAAATGGGCAAACAATTTGATATACATCTGAAATACCTGATATTTTTCCAGTGAAGTTATGTAAATGCCCAATAAGTACATAAAAAGATGATGACATCACTAATTATGAAGCAAATGCAAATCAAAACCACAATGAGACAGGCACTGTTGTGCACATCTATAATCCCAGTGGCTTGGGAGGCTGATGCAGAGGACCCCAAATTCAAAGCCAGACTCCACAATTTTTCAAGGTCCTAAGAAACTTAGCGAGAATCTGTCTCAAAAAAACAAAACAAAACAAAACAAAACAATAAAAAGGGCTGGGGATGAGACCCAGTGGTTAAGTGCCCCTAGGTTCAATCCTTGGTACCAAAACAAAACAAAACAAACAAACAAACAAAAAAACCTGAACAAAAACCACAATGAGATACCTCTTCACAACCAGCAGGATGTCTTTAGTAAAAAATGACTATATTTCCAGGCCCACAATTGCAACCCCAGACACTCAACAGGCTGAGGCAAGAGGATTGTGTGTTCTTTTCATGCCTGTCAACTTAGCAGGACCCCATCTCAAAATGAAAAAAATGTAAAAGGCTCAGGATACATCTCAGTGGTAGAGCAACCCTAGGTTCACTCCTTAGGACTGCCCAGCCCCCCACCCTGAAAAAAGAGAGAGAGAGAGAAAGAAAGGCAAAAGAGGTAATTATTTTTACTGTTGGTGGTTGCAAAGTGGCAAGGCTTTGAAGAAAGTGGAAACTTTATGCTCTGTTGACATGAATTTAAATTATGCCTTAGCCTGTCAGATTAAAAAATTTTGCACATGGGTGTTAATATTAGCATTATTCATAAAAGCCAAAAGTTGGGGAAAAATTAAATGTCCATAAACTGATGAATATATAAGCAAAAAGTGGTATTTTCTTACAATGGAATAGTGCTTCACTACTAAAAAAAAATATATATGTTGGAATACTGATTAGTTAACAAATCATGACCGAATTAGGTGCTTATGAAGGCAAAGGGAATATTGAGTTCCTTATTACTTATGATAAAAACATTATAGAATTGACTGTGATCATGGGTACATGAACATGTAATATGCTAAAATCTACTGGATTTTGCATTTTAAATAGGTGTATCATTATATGAATTATGTTGCAATAAAGTATTTAAAATAAAGTAAATAAGATGTCAAAATCATATTGAGTTCTAAGACATACAATATCATCTTTTAAAAGAACTGACTCTTCTTCCATGTCTCAGTTTCTTGATGGTCACGGGCACGCAGAACTCATAACTAGTCTTGGAAGATAGTAAACTTCTAGAGTTCTGGGTCCTGATCTAAGACATTTACTTTTGGGACCCATTGCCAATGTTAAAATTCACATATTTCATTTATCAGGCATATCAAATAGGTCATAGAATGTGAATAGATCAACTCTGCTAAAAGAGAAATTGTAATCTTGCTTTCTTATAGTATTATATTCTGGTTCTTTCCTTAAAGTATTGAATTATAAGTTCTTTTTCAGTTTGAACTATCATTGTTAAGGCAATACAGCTGTCCATAGTTCACTAACTTCTCTCAATATTTTGAGGATTCGGATGAGATCAAACTAGACATACAGATTAATGTTATTCTGATAATAAATGCTAGTATTTTGAAGTTATGTCAACTATTAAAAATAACTGTTAAGAAAATAATTACATAAGATAAGTTATTAATGTTTATGACTACTTACATCTGCTAATGGCACACTGAACACAACTTTTCTACATGAGTAGCTATAATTTTGTCAAAAAGACAGATATAGATGTTGCTATATTTGTTTATACCTGGCCAGGGCACATTAATCCAGGGTCCATGATGTGGCCTGCTCTATGCCAAGGACATAGCCTGCAAAGAGAGATCAATGTGAAACAATAGATTCTCTGATAATAAGGTGTTAAGACACTCAGGCTATTAGGAATATAATATAAGAAAGTTGGAGTATCTGTAAGTATATTAAATTTATAAAGAAAAGAAACTAACAGTATAGAGAGAGGAGAACAGGCAAATGGACAAGGAAAAGCAAAGTCAAAATTCATGAAATAGAACCATATATCAGATGATGAATAAAGTTAAAATTATTTTAAACATTTTTGGAGATAAATGATTTCAGGTGTTTATTTTCTTCAAAGTCCCTGAATATTGCTATATTATTTAACTTATGCTTGACATCCAACCTCTTCCCTTTAGTAACTGTCATCTGTAACAGCAGCTTCATATCAATGTTTTCCTTGCCACAATACCAGAAAAAACTGAATCCAAACTTTGATTGTTTGGAGAATAATAGTTGTGATTCTTTAAATGATATAAATCTTGAGCTTTCATTCATGAAGTAGTGCTGTCTGTCTAAGGTAATATTTCCAGTTAAGTTTATCCAAAAATGAAAGTCCATTAAGGAGTGTCAGAGTGCTCTTCATGCTCGGTACTTTTTCTCAGAATCTTTCATTGCATTATTTGTGCTCAGCTCAAACTAATGCTGTGAAACAAATCACTGTGTAGAATAAAAATTTGTAGAGTAAATGTTAGAATCCTCTTGTTATTTATTATTACTTAGAAAATTACCTAGTAAGTAACTTGGCAAAGTTAAAGTATCTCATACATATATTTTCTCTCACTCATTATGTCTGCTAATGTAAACATTTATTATTAATAAATACAAAGACATTGCATAGTATAGGGACAAAGAAAGAGGTGTGAACTTCAAAAATCTTTGCATTAAACCCAGTATTTAGCACGCGCATATTATTTTAATTTACAGTTAAAAAATATTCATATGATGCATTTAAATCAGAATAGCATGATAACAGAATATGGGGAGGGACAATGGAACCGACTATTGAATTATCTCCTCTTCCCTTTTCCAGGTCAGGGATGTAGTGCATATTTTTGAAAGAAGAATATCAACCACACAACCACAGTCTGAGTAAGACATAGGTCATCTGGATATTTTCTCAGGTCATTGACACATAAAGTTCCATAAAATAGCACAATGTTACTAGAGAATCTTATCAATGAAAGATAAGAAAAATTCCCTTCCTATATTTTTTGTGTATCTTCAGAGTGGTAGAAGAAAAAGTGAAAAGAGAAAGAAGAACAAAGCACAATGAAAGACATTTTTTAAACAGAAAATACATGCACATTCTCCAAATGAAAAGACCTATCATATTTTCTAATTTTTTTAAAAAGGCACAGCTATAAATTATGTTGAGCATTTATGAATTTGGGGTGAAGAAAAATATCTAGAAGTAGAAATTTCCAGAACTTAAAAAAAAACTGACTATAAATACAGCTTAATTTAATGACAAATTTCTCATTAACAGTTAGAAATCTATAGATTAATATTTTAATGCAGAATTCAATACACAGCTAAGATACACACAAACATAAAGGTAAACAATTTTTAAATTTTTAAAAAAGGAATATTCAGTGACATATAAAATTTATGATTTATAATTAATATCTGAAAAATTATGGGACAATTAACAAAATAGTTGACCAACTAAGTAATCAGGAGAAAAAAAGCAGAAGGTATAAGGAAAAATAAAGGCTGGCATGCAAAAGTTTTATTTATATGAATAATATTTAGTCTATAGTGGGAATTCAAAAGGAATTGACATAAAAATAAATAGAAAAAGAAATAAGAATTATTATAAATAGAATTAATTGTATGCTAAAGTTTATCTTATTTTTATCAAACTAAAAATGGTTACTATTCTTTCTAATACAAACTTCTGCAAATACAGATATTTGTTATATAAAGACAGCTTAATAATACAAATATACCCTTTATTTTTCTAGTAGTAAAATAGCAATTATTAAGATAAAATTTTATGTACCCTATAATGATCACTAAAAGACAATTACAAAAAAAATAATACCATAAAGGTGTTCTAAGAGTCCTGACTTGTAATAATATTGGAAATCATTATTCTTATCCTTATAAGAATAACTGAACAAACTGGAAACATTTTCTATTTCCTTCTTTCAGATCCTTCTGAAAAACTGTGTTTGTATGGAAAATCACACCTCTGACATCTGGAGAGATGAGTGCAATTAGAGATCCAGTGTTGGAGAGTAACTTACCTGCGGAAGAAGCCATGGAATACAAACTGGTAGGAATCAAATGGTCATTTTGACAAATTGCTAGAGACTAGTGCTCAGAAATTTAGAAGCTACATTCATGTGGCATCTCAAGCACTTTCATAGCTTTCTTTCCTGGAATCCCAAACAATTCTCAGGGTGAGGATCTGAGAAATACACTGTCACAGTCCTGAAACAAGAAGATATAGAGCAGCCACCACTAAACTCTCTGACACTTCTTCAAAGGAATCACCAAAGGACCAATCTGAAACCTTATCACATCTGGGGAAAGAAATTCCACCCAGCTCCAGCCAGCTTCAGTCTTCATGTTCTCTGTGAGGGGGGAAAATATAAAGCCACAGGGGAGATGAATTCAAGAAAATGGTTGAGGAGAGTTGCAGCCAGAGAAGGGAGGAGGGAGTAAGCATATGAGAACAATCCGACATCTCTGAAGAAACAGAAATGTGTTGAGGCCAAATTTCTGAGCTACAGGCACAAAGACTGAGACATTCCAAAGATTATATATAGTACACTCTCCTTCCTCATATGTCAACTCACACCGTATATCTTCAGTGTAATAACAAGAACTCCGTGAGGTAGACCTTTAGAGTAGCAATACCCAGGGAATTCTGAATGCTGAGAACTGAGACAATAAAAGAACACATGACAAGTCTGAAGCCTCTAATACCTAAAGCTACAACACTATAAATCTGTTTGTCCTTATATCTATTACCTCATTCAAAATTATGTGTCAGACCAAAAAACAGGAAGAGAAGAATGGTGAAGAAAAGATAAATAGAAGACTGTTATCACATAGAAGTTGGAATTCATACAAGGCATTTGAAAAAATTATTAATACTATTTGGATTCTAATGGAAAAAGTAGATAATATACAAAACAGATAGGCAATGAGCTGTGGAAATTTCCACCAGAGCTGTGGAAATTCTAAGAAATAATCAAAATTAAATATCAGAAATCAATAACACAATCACAGAGATGAATTGCACCTTCAAAGAGCTCATAAAGGTATGAATCAGAGAACTTGAAGATAAGTCAACATAAATTTCCCAGCTGAAAGGCAGAGTAAAATATGAATAAAAAGAATATTAAAAACTCTGAGATATTAAAAACTTTTGATATTAATAAAATATGTTCTTAATTGATATTACAGAAAAAGAAAAAGAATAGGCAAGAAGAATAATTTGATTTATAATGAATAGAGGTCTTATATTGCTTGATTTTAATTTGAACATATAAGAAAGCTGCTATAATCAAGACAACTCTGTATTGGCAAGATAATGGAGACATGGATCAATGAAAGAAAGTCCAGAAACACAAGGATTCTATTACAGTCAACTTTTTTTATAAGACCAATTGAATTTAGAAAAGGTAATATTTTCTATATTATGTTGAAGCAATTGGACATCCATATGCCAAAAGAAAATAGGCTTTACAATCTACATCTAAACTAACTCAGAATGGATAATAGATTTCAATTACAAATGGAAAACTTTAAGACTTCTTGAAGACAATACATGAGAAAATCTGTGTAACCATGTGCCTGGTGATATGTTTTTAGATACAAGAGCAAATCACCAACCTTGAAAGGAAAATTTTATATGTTGTATGTTATAATATTAAAATTTTGAAATATCACAAAGCGTTTGCTAAGTTCTTAGCAAGAATTTGTATCAGGAATATATAAGGAACTCTTATGTTTGTTTTTGAGAAAAAAGAAAAAGAAGTTGTATTGCTATGCTAGCAAAGGAGAAAGTCAAGAGGACTTCTGTCCCAGAAGCTGTGATTCTGTCCATCAGAGGGAACAGAGGTTAGGGGGTGTGGGAGGTGGGGGAGTGCTTAAAGGCTACATTCCATGTGTTCTCTTTCCAGAGTTGTCATTCACTTGTTAATTTGGTAGACAGTCATTTCTGAGATCTGCTGGTATCCACCCCAAAATCTGAAATTACTTCATTCCTGTGGTGGGTGTGTGCTCAAGGACAGATAACTCTGTGCAGAATTGGGAAGAAAGATAATCCTGTTTTCCCTAAGGTTAAGGAGGGGAGAGATTGTCAAGGAGGAAGAAAAGAGGATGAGAAAGAAGTATGCTTTAAAATTAAGTCACAGTGGCAGAGAAGCAAGAACCATATTCAAAGCATAAAATGGACCACTGTTATATTTCTTCACTGTCAAATTCTACATTCCATTTTTATGGAAAATGGGTAACAAAATCTCCAAACTGCTTGCTACTGAGAGAGGATGAATTTGGGGAAGTGTTCAGAAGAAGTCCTTGTTCTCTACCAGGTGGGACATGGACAGTGAAGGGTATTCAACATCAAGACAGGCCAGAGGTCCATGGTGGCAGTGGTGGGTGAGTGGACAAGGCATACATAGGACAGGGATCATGCTAAGATGATAATAAACAAGACAGCAAAGCATTATTTTTTTGTAAACATTTAGCACAAAAGCAATTAGTATGTCAGCCAGCCTCTGAAATAACGAAGATAGTGGCTCATAATCATACCAGTGCAAAATAGATCAAATTTATCTATGTAGGAGGTCAGGAAGATTTGTAGGTCTATGAAATCAGGGTCAAATTGACTCAGGACAAACCTGTGACTCTGGTGTTCTTTCTGATCATTATTATTAGACACTTCCAAACAAGCACCCTTCATTTCTCTATAGACTCCAGTTTTACTCACTTTTGGTAGGGCTGACACAAGTGTACATCTCAAGTATAATGGAAACAGCCATTGTCTCTCCTAAATGCTCATGCAGGGCTATGCTTTGGTTATACTTCCCTGCAAGGTGTTTAAGACCACGTTTGTCAAACTTGACCTTTTTCCTATCTACTGTTAAGAGTCAGCTGAGATTCCTTAGTGATCATTCTTGGAAAGGTGACAAGGCCCTGGCTTTTTAGCCTTCCAGTTGTGCCATCTGCCAGGATGGGTCAGAGTCTTGCTGACCATAATTGGCTTCCCTTGGAAGCATCAGGGACATCTCCCTTTCCAATGATCTCTTAAATGTCAATAATAAAAAACAAAAGCAAAAATTAAAATAGAAGCAAATGATCTGGACACAATAACTGATAAACATATAAAGATGGCAAAGAAACATACAAAAACATCAGAATATTTGTGATTAGAGAAATGCAAATTTAAACAATAAGTTACTATTATATATCCATTAGAATGGCTAAAATGTTTAAAATTCAAAATATCAATTGTTTGGAAGGATAGGGAAAAGCAGGACCATTCTTTGCTAGTGGGAATGAAGAATGGTGCAATCCATCTGGAAGACAGCAATTTTTTGTTAAGTTGTTATGGGGCTAAACCTAATCTTAGTATCCATTGTGTATCCTTTGGTATTTATTCAAGTGATTTGAAAATCTATATGTGAAACATTTTAGCACATTTCTGTCTTGATTGTCAAAACCTATAGCCACCAAGGTGTCCTTCAATAGATAAGAGGCAAAAAAACAGTATGTATATATCGTAGGATAACCATTCATAGATAAAAATTAATGAGCCATCATCCTTTCCATCAATATGGATGATTTTAAATCCATATTGCTAAGACAGTCTGAAATGGCTCAGTATTTTAAAATTCTATTTATGTGACATTCTGGAAAAAGAAAAACTGTACAGATGGAAAATTGATCAGTTACTTACAGATGTTTCATGGGAAAAAAAGGTTGAATAGTTGAAGCATGGGTTATTCTAAGTGATGAAACTGTTTTATAAGATATTTTAGTGTAGATACATGACACTTTCTTTTGTTTAAGCCCATAGAAATTTATGGCATAAATAATTAACCATAACTACGTAAAATAAATAAAGTAAAATCAGTTAGGATATTGGGTGACCTCAAAATGGAATTGAGAGGTAATAAAATAATTTAACTGTTACTATTCAGAGAAGCCTAAGGAGACATAATGACTTTATTAACGTAGTACCCTAAATGACATCCCATAATGAAAAAAAGGAGTACTAAGTAAAATTTTAGGAAATCCAAGTAAACTATGGAGTTTAGATGAAAACAACATCAATGTCAGTCAATTAGTGTGACAAGTGTCCCATCCTAATATGCAAGACTTTAACGAAGGGAAAACTGCATATAGTATAGAAGAGAATTTGGAGTAGTGGCTTGGTGATTATGATGCTTGCCCTGCATGCTCAAGTACACAGGTTCAAACCTCAGCACCCATGTACACAACTAAGTGTCAGAGCAACAAAAGCCATGTGAACAACTCAATAAAAAATGATTCTCTCTGTCTCTGTATCTCTCTCTATCTCACTGTCCTTAGAAAAAAAGTATTTTATAATTACATATTTATTTAAGGAAGTAAAGGAAGGAAGATTTGAATTAAGAATTTAAAATTTTATTTCAAACCTAATAAAATTTGTTTTAATTTCCTTAAAAAGCATGCCAAATAGTAGACATAAACTTACTTAGAAAATGCCCAAAGAGTATTATCAATCACGTAATTGTGAACTTTTAAAATAACTAACTTTCCTAAAAATGAAATTTGCATATCAACTTTAAAATTCAACTTATTGTATTATCATATATTCCAGATGAATTTGTATATTCTCACAATTATATGCCAACATTTATTATTTACATTTTAAGTTGAATTAATAATAATTTAAAAAATTAAATAATACATATCAGACTACTTGAGTCCAGAGGATAAGAAGAAACAATTGACTTGGAATATTTCAAAGACTATTATGTTTCATTTTATTATTTTCATCCTATTTTTCTTTTAAAATGTTCCTTGGGTTTCTTATTTATTACCATAAATCATCATCAGAGTAAACTCATATTTGGTGGATGCTTATTTTGTTAATTTAAACTATGGAATGATTTATTGATGTTGATATTTCTTTAAATTAAATTGAATTAGATATTTAGTTACTATTTTTACTTGATGATCAATATAAAAATATGAGAAAGCATTGTGTTGGGTATTTTTTTTTAAGAGAGAGGGACAGTGAGAGAGACAGAGAAAGAAAGAAACAACTTTATTTAGTTTTTCACATGGCCTTCGTTGCTCCAACACTTAGTTATGTACGTAGTGCTGGGGTTTGAACCCAAATCCTTGTGCTTGCCAGGCAAGCTCCAAAACTGCTGAGCCACAGCTCCAGCCCCATGTCTTGCACTATTAAGTGTAGTATTATAAATCCTGGTACTCCATGATAATTACAAATAACAAATCAAAATTAAAAGATAAAGAATAAAAATATAAAGTAGTGTCTTGGTCTATTTTGGGCTTCTATAACAGAATAACTGAAATTGGATAATTTATATTATAATAAAAAGTTGTTTTGTAATAGTTCTGGGTGCTATAAAGTTCAAGATCAAGGTACAAGCCTCTTGGGAGGGCTTTTTTGGTCTATAATCATACCACAGGAGGCAGAATGTCAAAATGGCAAAGGGGAGATGAATTTCTTTTTTTAATCTCATTTATTTATTTATTTATAGAAAGGGAGAGAGAGAAAGACAGAATCAATTTTATTTATTTTTTTTCATCTGGCTTTGCTTCTCCAATACAACACTTAAATGCGTGTGTAGTGCTGGGTTTCAAATCCTGATCCTTGCACATGCCAGGCCAGTGCTCCAATCCCTGAGCTACTGCTCCAACCCCAGAATTTCTCCTTTTATAATAGCATCAATCCCACCCATGAGGGCAGAGTCTGCATAGTCTACCATCTCACAAAGGTACCACATGGTCACAGCAGCAACCAGATTTCAATGTGAATTTTGGAGCAGAACAATTTTAATACCCTCCAAAATTGTTGTTTTGCTTCTTACATACAAAATGCACTCATTCTATCCCAATACCCCAAAGACTTAAGTTTAACTTGTTTCAGCATCAACTCAAAAGCCTACATTCTAGAGTCTCATCTGAATCATATATGGGTGAGATTCAAGGCACCATTTATCTTGCGTTATATTCCATTTTTGTTGTGGTACTATAAAAAACACAAAAACCCAAGTTAAGTGTTTCCAAGATACACTGTTGGGATTGGCACAGGACCTGTTCCAAAATGTGAAAATAAATAAAGGAAAGGAGTAACAGGTCCCAACTAAGTCCAAAATCCAACAGGGTAAGCAATACTAGATCCTAAGATTTGAGAATCTTCTCCTTTGACTCTGCGTCCCACCTCCTGAACACACTGATATGACCTCAGATAGCAGCAATCCTAAGACTTTGTTGGGCTTGGTCCACTCAGCAGTTCTCATGGGTTAGTCTGATTCCTTCAGCTCTCCAGGCTGGTGGTACATGTCAATGCCTCTAAAATGGTGGGGTACTTGGGTGGCATTTCCCTAGAGCCTCACTAAGCCTGGTGGGGACGCTAGAAGGTCTGCTGCTGTGACCTTCTAACTAGCCTATGCAGCCTTTGGCACATAGGTGGAAGCAGCTATTCCCCCGCAGCATTCCTGAGTGCTCTGAGTCTAAAGAATTAGTACTACCTATGCTCCTCCAAGGTTCATGGCTGTGAATTTCCTGACCCCAATCTATACCTGGGTTCACTTGAGTTGCAGCTGGGGTGGCCAAAGAGCACTGTTCAAGAGAGCAGACATTTGAGAGGCAATGGACAGAAAAAATGCTGAGGTCCAGCAAGTGCTGTGAGTCAGTCTCAGGAAAACGTTCTGCTCTCAAGGCCCTAGACTTCGGGTGTATACAGGGAGAGGCAACCTCAACCTCTCCAAAATTTCTTCATGATTATTCTTCTTCTGTCTTGATGATTCCTACCTGGTTGCCTTCTATCCACTAATCTCTGTATCAAACAGTCACTTGGTCACCATCCCTGGTTTCTACTGAACACTCTTCATTATTCTTAACATGTCCAGACTGAGAATCATTTGAATCATTACGTGTTTTCCCTTTTAATTATAAATTCCATCTTAAGTAATTTCTCTTTTCTCACTATGTGCAACTCAGAGAAGTCACACTACAACCTGAATGATTTCCTGCTTAGATATTTCTTCCGTCATACATTACAGTTCATCACTCTTAAATTCTGCCTTCCAAAAAGCCACAGGGCATAAACACAATCCAGCCAAGTTCTTTGTAACTTTATAAAAAGAATGGCATTTTCTCCAGTTTCCAGTGTTTTTGTCCTTATTCCCATCTAAAATCTCATCCAAGTTGTCCTTAATAGCCATTGTTCTACCAACATTTGGATAATGACCTTTTAAATAATCTCTAATATTCAGAATTTCTGAGATCTCCTCAGAATGATCTTTAATGCTCCATTTATGGCGGTCTAGGCTTTTTCCATTTTCTTCTTGCAAATGTCTAACCTCTACCCATTACCCAGTTTCAAAACCATTTTTATATTTTGGGATATTTGGAATAGTGGGGTGTCCCACTTCTTTCATACAAATTTCTCAGTCCTCTTTGTGATGCTATATATACAACAGGGTAATTTATATTGAACAGAAAAATATTTTCTTACCATTCTGGAAGTTGGGAAATCCAAGAGCAAGGTATCATTCTCTGGGTAGGGCATTTTTGCTATACCATTGCATGGCAGAAGGCAGAGAGGCAGATTTAAAAGGGGACCAAACTTGCCCTCTTATAACAGTGCTAATTCCACTTTGGAGTGGAGTGTGCAAGCTGTATCACTTTCTGCAGGCCTTACCTCTTCCCACTGCACAGTAGCAACCACATTTTGCATGAGTTTTGGAGGAGGAAATATTAAAATCATAGCAGGCAGTAAATTGAATACTTGGAAAATTGTTTTTAGAGCACATTTTAGAGCTATTTTCACATGCCTGATTGAAAAATAAGTGGTAGACTAGGTCAGAAAGCCAGGTAATCAGTTTTCTGTTGTCATTCACTTTTAGAATAGCCACACTGACTTTCTTTGACTTTATCTGGAGGATTCTTTTCTTTATGAAAAAAAAAATCAGTAACCAACATGATAACGTAATTTCATTTTAAGCACTTCTAGGTTTCCTCTTCATGGCACAATCAATCACATAGACTTTAAAGAACATATCTATGATTGAGAGACTTAAGTTCAGGAATTTTTATGGAAATCTAGGATATTAAAGGTAAAATACAGAGAAGAGCTGTTAGTCAGCCTGTTAATGATATACACAAACATTTTAGAAGACTGAGTTACCTAATACCTCTAGAGGAAATATAGTTTTAAGTGATAAGATTAAAGTGAAATCATGAAAGAAAGTTGAGATAAGTTGAGTGCTTGAAAGATGACTTAGCTTTTGTCCTAGGTAAGTGGAGTGACTAGTCCATACTCATTAGATAAATAAAATAAGAATATTGATTTAATTACAATTTGTCTTGGTAAAAGTAGCACATAATAAATATTTGATTATATCATTTATATGAGTATATACTTATCATTTTTAAACTAAACAGTTAATAGCATATTAAAAGGCAGACTCCAGGCTAAAATTATGAAACAGGCACAGATTTTTATTTTACCTTTTCCCCAACATCCACAAAGGAATCTAGGAGGATTAAGGTGTGCAAATTTTTTAAATTTCAGTAAGAATGTTCACTAAGGCTGCTAATTATTTATTTTCAAACTTCAGGAAAATGGGAGTGCAATTGATAAGCAAAAACACTAATCATTATTTGTGCTTCTTCCATAATACATAAAGATTTGCAAAGTGAGCACACTTTCCTCTGTTGTTGTCAATTCTGGACAGTGGCCCTGGTGGCAGAGTGGTGTTGTTTTGATTTGCTTTGTTTTGATTTTATTTTGCCTATATTTCTTTCTATTTCCCCCTAGGTTAAAACATTTATTGTGCTGGAAAGCAATTTCCTCACTTATCATTAAGGAAAGGAAACCATCCTTCTACTTGATGCATTGCCTCTTTTAGTTCATTACCTTGTTTCTCCATTACTCAGTGGTAAACCTCATATATAATCCAGAATCGTAGTTAAGGCATGGCCTGGATACCGGATGACCTGGTGAAGAAATATCTAATATTCAACCTTTAATGTGTTACATCATTTTCTTCTTGTCTTAAAAATGACTGAATTATTTTAATGTGTTTTCAGACTTGTTTTGAAAAACAAGGTTGCCAGTTTGTCCATCTGGCTAGACTTTAGGACTCTGGAACAGAAAGGATGTGTATAGTATATTACCCTCTTTTGACAAAAACAAAACAAACCATTTTTCTTTCTCAAAGCAACAGAAAAGATAGTAGGAACTCCCATTCTAAGAAGATAAAAGGGTGTCATACTCTGGTATGAAACTGATAAATCTTCTAGTTTTTCTGATTGGATAACTTACAGTGCAGGTTAAGTGCTGGTCTCTCGTCAATAATTTAAAATTGAACTAGAATCCATTTCGGCATGTGTGTGCATTACATGCAAATGTGCTTTATTGAAAATAGCCACACTTAATAAAAGGCTTAAGGAGAGCTATTTGAGTAACTGAGAAGTTATACAATCTAAAGACATATGCTTCAGAAATGTTGCTGAAAGGTTACAGCAAAGGATACCTAGATGGGGCTGGAGGGGTGGCTCAGGGGCTACAACATCTACCTAGCATGTATGAGGATGCAGGTTTGAACCCCAGCACCATGTACACAGTGAAGTATCTCAGCAATGAAGACCACATGAAAAACTGAAAAAAATTGATTCTCTCTCTCTCTCTCTGTCCCTCTCTCTCTTTAAAAAACAAAAAAGTTACCTAGAGATTAATTGCGATGAGGTTTTATCAACATTGGTCAATGTAACATTAATTTAAAAGAAGAAAGAACACAACTTGAGAAAATTAGAAAATTCTCAGTTTTTTATCTTAGATTTCTAATCATTTTGGTGTATATGAATTTTATTTCCATAGTTACCTTTATTGAAAAGCATCACATTTATGATTGTTACTGTTACTGTTTCCCTAGCATTGGTGACTTAATATGAAAGAAGACTTTTCTAATTAACACGATGGCTGTTATATGCTCTTCTTCTCCCATCCTTGGAAAACTTTCACTTTCACTTTTAAGAGACTTGCTGAAAATCTGTTCTTTCATCTCCATATGTGCTTGAATCCCTGTCAAACTTCATCTTCTCATTACAAGATTTTCTTCATATTTCGATTTAGCATATTTATCCACCAAATCTGGCAAAAATTTGCAGATCCTCCCTTTTCTGAGACTCACTTATTGAATTAGTCCATTTGCTTCATGCCATTCATATTTGCCCTGTGCATTTTGATTCTCATTGCTACAGTATTCATATATGAAAATTGTTATGAGTTTTGCTTTGGTCTTTGAGAAAAAAATAGAGCCTCAGCAAAGTATTTTTTTTTTTTTTTGGAAATTGAAGTCCCAGAGCAGTGAATATATGCAAAGGAGAAAATGCACTAAGGAGTGTGTGAAGCCATGTGAAATGACCCAGTAAGGTGGTCCCTTCTGTCTCATCATGAGTTAAACAGAAATAAAATGTTTCTCGGTGGGTATACCACTTGACATTTCTTTAGATGGAATAAATTTAAAAATGTGCTTCACATTTGCCCCTTGAAGAGGATAAAATTAATTTTCTAGGCTGCTTCCCATGTTGTGAATTGGTCAGAGTTCCTCCAAAGGGCATTCATTTCCCCTAACTTTTATATGATGCAGTCATTTGGGGATCAAATCAGGTTGTGAGATCTTTTACTTTCCAATGCAGTGCTTCATCTAGGACCAGGCAGGTCAAGAGAACTGCAAACACTTGGTATGTAGCTACATGGCTTGGCCACAGAAAAAGCACTAAGGGAGAAGACTTAACATTTCAAGAATAAGGTCTACTTGAGGCATTGTGATCTGAGAGGTGGGCAGGCTTATTGGAAATAATTAAATGGTCACAATAATTAAAGATAAATCAAAGAAACAGAATCACTAAAATTATTATGGAAAGAAATATTTATAGCAGAATCACTTTACATAGTTGTGAAGAGCTTTGTGAAGAAAACATTCTGGTGAGATTGTTGGAGGATCTGAGGGAAGAACTTCCATCAGCCTCAGGCACTGACAAGGATAGGCAAGTTGGTGCTTACAAGAGGACACGGAAGCCATGTAAATCATGCTGGAGTGATGGGAAGAGGAGCTGCAGAAGAGCTCAGTGACAGCTGTTGTGTTTGTGTCTAGTGGTGCATCTGACATCATTGCTGGTTATCAGGACCACAAATCATGTAGAAGTACTGGAAATGGAGCAATGTACTGTAGAGGCAAGTTGGAATATATTAGCACCTCTGTTGCTCTCTCTTATCACAGCATCCTTCAGAGATTAATATCTTCTGCTTCACTTCTACATTTCAAATTTCCAGTAAATTTCTATTTTGATTAATTCTAACTCAGAAACACATAGGAAAGGGCATCATATGAAGCAGAATTCCAGCTTAGCCTTATCACATAGATGATTCAATATAAACTTGGCTTTAATATACATCTCCATTTAATGTATTTAATTCCCAAATTAAGACAACATAAAATTCACACTTCTATCTTGTAAAATGATTCATTTCTTCTAAAATGTCAATAAAAATTTCATATATCCCTCCATTCATTGGGTGATACACATACTTTCTTTGATATACTGTCACTGAGAAATTGATAAATGCATTGAAAACCTATTTTCATATCTTATACAATAGGAAAATGGAAGAAAATAAAGTAAGAAATAATTTGTATATAACTAAATACTAATATCTAGATGATTATCATAAGTACTGCATAACTATTATGATCCTATTCATGTAATTGGCCAGTAGGACTTCACTTATATTCAAACATCATTTTTACCCCCTACGCAATATTCTCTTTGCTTTCAACAGCATCTAATCTGGACATGATTTGTTAAACAGCCAGTACTCCAACATTTCATTGCTGAACATACCTAACCCAGTAAAATGTACCTTTAAAAACTAGCAGTGAAAAATTCAATGTATTATTTTGGACTTTGTATATAGGTCATATGATAAGGAATTCAGGTGGCCTCTAGACATCTGGTCAAATAACCAAGAAAATAGGGGTCTGGGGAATTACTGATCATTTCTGTATTGAGTTCTAGCTTTCATTATTTTTTCCATAGAAAAATAGACATTATACCTATTTTCTTACAGCAACTAAATAAATCTCCACAGTCAGTAGAGTAAACCTCTTATTTACCTGTTGGTTTGCATACCATGAACTAAGTTGTTTGGTGGCAGCCGTGACATCCATTCTAATGGACCATTGGTCAATCCCAATAGAAGTAGTTGGTCGCTTAGAAACCAAGAATTGTGCATTAGATTTATTGCTACGAAAAAATATTATCAATTACAAATTTATTACAAAAATGCTCATTTATTATCTTATAGTTCTTATTATACATTAAAAGTCTAACATGGCTCAACTGCATTCTTTTGTTGAATTCACCGAGGGTCAAAATCAAAATGTCAGCCTGGGCTCTTAAATGGAGGATCTTGGGAATATTATATTTTTAATAATTTTCACATGGATTGACAGAACTTAATTTTCTATATTGTAGGATTGAGGTTCCTTTTTCTTGGCTATTGAGTAGAGTCTTAGTACATCCTCTAGCAGTCACTTGAATTCCTTATCACATGAATTCTTCTATCTTCAGAATTAGAAACAATGTGTTGAATATTTTATGCTTTTTTTCACTGCTAACTTTTATTTATTTATTTAAAGTGAGGATAGTGAGAGAATCAGATTTTTTTTAAATTTTTTATTCAGAAATTTATTTGTTGAACAATCAAACAAGCTTCTAATGAAATAATATTATATATATGTATAAATTCTGAAAATTAGATTTACCCCCAAAGCCCCCCCAATTACCCACTCTTATCCCTCCCCCTCTTCCTTCCCAATATATCTCTCTACAAATGCCTTAGTTTGTAGAATCAGTTTTTATTGAGTTTTTCACATGGCTTTCATTGCTCTGACACTTAGTTGTGTACGTGGGTGCTGGGGTTTGAACCTATGTACATATGTACATGCACATACCAGGCAAGCACCTTAACCACCGAGCCACTGCTCCAGCCCCTCACTGCTAACTTTTAAAGGTACATCTGAATGGGTTAGGTATATTGCATATTTTAGGAGTAATTGATGAAGAATTTTAATTATGTCACAAAATTTTCTTCCATAAAAGTATATTAGTGTTTAATTAAATAACCAGGAAACACGACTGTTGGGAGTATGACATTTTTAGAACATTGTCTATCACAGTTTCTGGTCCAACCAGGCCCAAAGTTTCAATGATGCAAAAGAAAAACATTGCTTTATATAATTAGGATAATTAGTAGAGATGGTGCTACCAGTCGCACCCTTCTGTTCCCAGACTCATAAATACAAGTTATGAAAGAAACAAGCCAATATAGTGAGCATTGATCATAGCTTGTATTATATCAAGGAGGACATTATTTCAACCCCAATGTGTTATCACCAGCCTGGAACCATAACTAAATCTGCAAAAAGGTCATTCAGTTATTTAATAAGGTGATGGAGAAAATAATTATACCAATTAATTCTACAAACATAAATTCATTAGAACATTTTATTTTGTGAAAAATAAGTTCCTTGATAATAAGGATTGATGTTGGTAAAAGAAAAGCTGGAATTTTGGGGATGAACTTGATGAGATTTAAACTTGCAGTCGGTATAAATTTTTTTTTTCCTTTTTGGCAGAAACATCCAAAACAGATGGTATAAACATCCAAATTAAATATTTATTTCACTGAAAACAAATCACTCCAACTTCCATTAAAGAAAGGAGCCAGTGTAGCCAAAATATCCTTTCTAGGAATGGTGCTATGTTGTGCTATCAGTATTAGTCTCTGATGTCGGCATATATGGCTCTCAGATATGGCTTTACCCATGTGAGTTTTGGTTGAGTGGAAGCTCTTGTTGAGCTCATATGTAACTTTCATTCCTGCATCCATGACCACATTATTAATGAGCCCATTAGGTAAGGTGAAGGATTGCTCAGAGAGAGGCTAATTGGCATTCAAAGAACCATTTATCTTGTCCACCTGGTTATTAAGATTCACCTATGTCCCTGTTGTTCTTTTTGAAGCATTGTCATGAGGCACAGATAATATTACTATAAATGTGTTACCACTTTCTTATCTTTCTTGCCAACATTTTTGCAATCATGTTCCTTTTGAGTAAATGACTATTAAACCAAACTGTTATCCACTGCCTGTGGGTTGGTACAGTTCTGAAGTTCGGGTTATTTCTCCTTCTAGGCCAAATTACCAACAAAATTAACTGCTTGATAGGAAGATTTTCTCTAAATCTCAACATCAGAGCTAACCGTGAGTGGGTATCACTAATGAGTGCTACCATAATATTATGATAAATTATTTGTAAACCAGGCCAATGTTTTTTCCTCTTAAAGTGGTTATAAGGGGTATCAATACAGAAGCAGTAGAAGTCATGGAACCCTTTCATGTACAACTTACCTGTGTTTTCAGTAGCTATTTGAACATTGTTTCTACTAACTCCTTTGAAGGTGGGTACTGCCATTCACACCCAGTGTTAGGGTTTGATAGATCAAACAATGCAAGTTTATGGTAGACATTTTAAATTTCAAGATAAACTTGTGGCCAAAGGTCAAGTGATTAATTTTATATAATGCCTAAAAGCAATCATGAAGCTGATTCTCCATGGTAGAATGATTTTTGCAAAGAATGTCCTAAGTTATCTCCAAATTTAAAAAAGGTATATACTGAGATTTATCCAAAGGGACCTGACATATATTCCAGATTTCATTTCCAATTTCAAGTAATATTAAGTCTTAAGTCTTTTGGGTCATCTGAACTAGTTACATAGCAGCAGGGACTCAAAACAGAAACTGTTCTTTACATCTCATGCAGAACTAGAATGCTTTCATCTAATCATGCAAATGGTTGGAACTGCTCAAATGAAATGTATTGTATTCTAAAATCCAAAGAGACCCACTGAAGGATATTTCTCTCTAAAGGTAGGAAATATTTTTAGTCATAGCCACAAATTCAACAGATGCATTTTCTTTCAGAGATAGAGCTTCTAAAATATATAAACAGGGCACCTTTTTCTCTACCAACAATTCCCTCATTTCACTTTCATAGTTCACTAGTATTCTTCTCAAGGCCCTTCCAGTTTGCACCTGACAGCTGGTCCCAAATCTGATGCCACATGTTTCAATTTATTGCACAGCAGCAATCTGCTTCTGGTACCAATAGCTATTTAGGCTATCTATGCTGCATGACAAATCTATTCTAAAACTTACTGGATTAAACAAAAATGATTTTATTATCTCTTGTGGTTCTGTTTGATTGTAACTCAACTGGCAGTTCTTCTGATGTGTGTCATTTTCACCTGTTTCCTCAGGCATCTGGAATCTGTACTTGGATGGAATATTCAAGACTTTTCAGTCATGTAGTTCTAATTAATGGTGGATGTTGACTGGGAGTTAATATGCATATATATATAAATATTTTATATCTATCTTAGATATATATACATTTATATCCATCATATGTATTTATGATTATGCATTTTTCCATAATTAAATGATTGCATAAGTATTATTTGGTGTCTTGGGGAAGTAAAGAGTAACCTACACTGTTGATTCCCCCCCTAGAACCCTTCCTACCATCCCTCCTTTTCCCCTCCCTCCCTCCCTCCTCTTCTTCCCTGCTCCCCCTACTCCCATAGCTAGTGTTACCCAAAGTTATGTATTGCTTTGACTTAGGTGGGTCTAGTACATGAGCTTGACCTTTCATCCAAGCCTGGGCTTTGCTCTAGCCTCCACAAATGAGGAAAAACATTTAACCCTTAAGTCTGTGGTTTGGCTATTTTGTTCAGCATAATATCTTCCATTGCCATTCATTTACCTTCAAATGCTGTGATATCATTGTTTCTAATAGCTGCACATAACTTCTTTGTGTGTGTGTGTATACTACAGATTTTGTGACTAGTTTTTAAGTGTAAGTATTCTAAAAGATGAGAGTGGACAATTCAGCTCTTCTGCAACTCTATAGTCACTTCAATTGCCCTTTAACAATCAAAGGCAGGGGCTGGAGTGGTGGCTCAGCGGTTTCGGTGCTTGCCTGGCAAGCATGAGGACCCGAGTTCAAACCCCAGCACCATGTACACAACTAAGTGTTGGAGCAACAAAGGCCATGTGAAAAACTAAATAAAGTTGATTCTCTCTTTCTCTGTCTCTCTCACTGTCCCTCTCTCTTAAAAAAATCAAAGGCAATAACAAAGCATGAGTGAGGGGAGGCTATACTATGCATGAATTTTAGACATTCTGCATCACTAAATTCTATCTCTCTACAATAGAAGACTTTTGAAGTGTTTATATTAGTATTAGTATCCAAATCACCTCATCATAAGTATTACAGTATGTTTTGCTTATACATTCTTCTTTAAATTTATACTCTAAGAACCTGTTACTTACCACTTCCAGAATGTTCTGTATAAATAAAAATCACACTATGTCTTTCCACTGTTCAAATTAATGGCCCCTTTAGATTTTAGAATAAAATTTGATTCATATCTTATAGTATTAGCACAGGGGTGAGCATATAGTCAGATTTTATAAATGTATGAATCAATGACAAATGAAGTGTCATGTAGCTCAAGCTTCTCTAAGTGGCACTTCCAATTTTCAGAACCAAGGAGACATGTTACATTCGTTCATTTTATTTTGAATAAGATAAAAGCCAGTATCCTCAAGAAGATCAGATTTTAGGACGAAAGGCATATAAAAGGTCTAAATATTATCAATGATCAATAAAAGCACACTTTAAAATTTTTAAAAGATATAAAGAAGTGGTTCAAAAATATTAAAAAACACAAGTTGCATGAATGCTCTTTTAATATCAAAATTATAATTGTTTCCTTGATAGCATATTTCTTCGTAAGAATGAAAGATGAATTAAAGCATAGCAAGGGAGAACACTGTCGGTAGGACCTGCATCTGGAGCAGCCTCACCTACCTGACACACTCTGTTCCTCTTGTGGCCTCTTTGAGCCCTGCTGGCAAGAGTGCAGGACACCACCAGTAGGACCCCCTTCTGGAGCAGTACTTCTGATGACCAACTGGCAGAGGTTCCCAAAAAAAAAATCCCAGGTTCAGATCTGCAACCTTGAGCCTGGAAACAAAAGCTAGAGCAAAATGAGGACCCAGGCAGAAATAGCATCTGGAAAAAGGTTATCATCACAGAGGTGGTGGCTGATTTGACCCTTTGATTTGCAAGGAAAATGCACCTGGAGAACTGCCTACTTTTCCCATAGGAAATCTCAAAGCAGAGATCCAGAGAAATTCTTCAAAAATGAAGAATCAAACTAGGAGAAGTTAACCTCAAACCCACAACTTCCCTAAAAAGGATGTCATGGATAGGGACCAAGATGAAAACATTGAAAATATCATCAACTATCTGATTACAAAAAGAAACAGTGAGCTTATAGAAGATATAATGAAGAGACTAAGTGAGAAATCTCAAGAGATTAAAAACTCAATTATCAAAGAAATAGACATACTCAAAAAGGAAGTAACAGAGTTAATATTTACAGTCAAAGACATGAGAGGAATCATGGAAGAATTTAATAATAGACTAACTTATAGAAAACAGAACCTCAGCTCCTAAAGAAAGGATTTCTGACAATGAGGACAGACTGAGCAAGCTTGAGTGCATGGATAAAAAAAGGAAAAAAAAACTCACAGAATATCAACAGAATTTTTAAAATGTCTGAGATGAAATGAGAAGAAACAATTTAAGAGTAATGTGGATACAGGAAGAAATCAAAAGAAACAGATGGAATTAGGAACAGTCTCAAGGAAATAATTAAAGAAAAATTTCCCATATAAAAATAGAGTCAGATATGCTCATCCAGGAAGCTTATAGGATACCCAATAGGCCTAAACAAATGAGAAGCTCACCAAAACACATCATATTTAAATTGTACAACAGGGAAATCAAGGAAAGAATATTGAAAGCAGCAAGGGAGAAACACCAAATAACAATCAGAGATAAATCAATAAGAATCACATCTGACCTTTCAGCTCAGACTCTGGAAGTGAGAAGAACATGGAAGGAGATCTTTCAAAGCCTGAACGAACACAACATGCAGACAAGAATACTATACCCAGCAAAACTCAGCTTCAAATTTGAGAGGGGAATAAGAACTTTTCATGATAAGAATAAACTTGCAACATTCATGAACAGAAAGCCAGCATTACAAAGAATCCTCAAAGATAAACTCCAGATGGAAGAACAACAAACATTTCTCAAAACCCACAAACAGAGGAAATTCAGTAAAGGTATATGCTATCAACAGACAACTAAGGCAGCACAGAACTTATTAATGAAACACAAGACTATGATACAAAATCATACAATTATTCTAACACTGAATGTGAATGATCTCAACACACCAATCAAAAGAAATACACTAGGGGCTGGAGCAGTGGCTTGGCAGTTATGGTGCTTGCCTTGCATGCACGAGTACATGAGTTCAAACCCCAGAACCATGTACACAACAAAATGTCAGAGGAATGAAAGTCACATGTAAAACTAAATAAAAAATTGCATCTATCTTTTTCTCTCTCTTTCTCACTGTCTCTCTCTGTCTTAAAAAAAGACACCTTTTTAAGAAAAGGAAAAGAAAAGAAATAGACTAGAAGATTGGATCAAAAAACAAAATCTAACCATGTGCTGCTTATAGGAAATCCACCTTACAATCAATGACACCCACAAATTAAGGGTGAATGGATGGAAAAAATCTACCAGGCATATATGACCCAAGAAAGCAAGTTGGAATTGCAATTCTTATATCCAACAAATTGGATATCAAACGTAACTTAATCAGAAGAGATAAAGAAGGCCACTACATCCTAGTAAAGGGATCAATACAACAGGAAGATATAACCATAGTAAATATATACTCTCCAAACACCAATGCCCCCAGCAATGTTGAAAAATTACTCCAAGACATGAAACCACTTGTGGCCCTCAACACAATAATGCTGGAAGACTTTATCACTGTATCATCAATAGACAGATCATCAAAGCAAAAAACAATAAACATATCTTCAATATAAACAACACCATAAATCAAAAAAACTTAACATCTACAAAATATTCCACCCCAAATTGACAGAGTATACCTTCTTCTCAGCAGCATATGGATTCTTCTCCAAAATAGATCATATTCTAGTTCACAAAGGAAATCTCAGAAAATATAAAAAGTAGATATTATTCCATGTATCCTATCAATGATGCCATAACCCTAATAATTAATAGCAAAAACCATTGCACAAAACACACATATATGTGGAGATTGAATAACACACTATTAAATGAAGAATGGATCCAAGAAGACAGAGAACAGAAATTAGTGAATTCTTGGAAGAGAATGAGAATGAAGATGCAATACATCAAAACCTCTGAGACAGCATGAAAGCATTCTTAAGGGGAAAATGTATTGCACTGAGTGTCCACATTAAGAATCAGGAGAGATTCCCTAACAAGTAAGCTTATGCTCCAACTTAAATCTCCACAAAAGGAGGAGCATTCTAAACCTAAACCCAGCAGAATACAGGAAATAATTAAGATCAAAGTTGAAATAAAAGAAATTGAGAACAACAACAAAAAAAAGAATTGATGAAAGAAAGAGCTAGTTCTTTGAAAAAATAAATAAAATTGACAAACTTCTAGTCTAATTAAAAGAAAGAGAGAATCAAAGCAAATCAACAAAATCACCAATGAAAAGAGGGTGATCATCACTGACCCCATTGATATCAAAGAGATTATCAGAAAATACTTTGAAAAACTATACTCCTCTAAATCAGATAATCTGGAAGACATAGACAAATTTCTAGATACATATAATATCCCCAAATTGACACAGGATGAAATTGAAATCATAAACAGCCCAATAACAGGCATCTAAATCTGTATAGCAATTAATAGTTTTCTAAAGAAGAAAAGCCCAGGACCTGATGGATTCTCTGCAGAGTTTTACCATACCTTTGAAAAAGAGCTAACACCTTTCCTTAGTAAGCTATTCCAAGAAATTGAAAAAGAGGGAACTCTCCCAAACACTTTTTATGAAGCAATCAAAATTCTGATACCAAAACTGAACAAAAACACATCAAAAAACTATAGCCCAATAACCCTCATGAGCATCGACACAAAAATTCTTAATAAGGTTCTTGTAAACCACATTCAAAAACACATCAAGAGGACAATTCATCATGATCAAGTGGGTTTCATTTCAGGTAAGCAAGGCTGGTTCAACATATGAAAATCAATAAATGTGATTCATACTTAAACAGAATTAAAGACAAAAACCATATGATCATCTCAATAGATGAAGAAAAGACCTTTGATAAAATCCAGCCCCCATTTATGCTCAAAAAAATAGAGAACATTGAGATCAAAGGAATTTATCTTAACTTTGTAAAGGCCATATATGTCAAAACCTCAGCTATTTTAATACTAAGTGAAGAAAATTTGAAAGCATCTTCACCAAACTTGGGATCAAGACAAGGCTGCCTGCTCTCACCACTTTTATTCAATATAGCCCTCGAGACCTGGCTAAAGCAATCAGGCAAAAGGAGGAAATCAAAAGATTAAGAATAGGAAGAAAGAAGTCAAACTATTGCTTTTTGCTGATGATATGATTTTATATCTGGAAGATCCAAAAAACTCCACCAGCAAACTGCTAGAGCTAATAAACAGATTGGGCAAATTAGCAGCCTACAAAATCAGCACCCTTAAATCAATAGCTTTCCTGTATGCCAACAATATTAGGGAAAAGAAGAAATCAGGAAGTTGGTTCCATTCACAATTTCCTCTAAAACAATAGAATATTTGGGAAGTAATCTTACAAGAGAAGTAAAAAACCTCTACAAAGGAAAATCATCGAACACTGAAAACAGGAATTGCAGAAGACCTGAGAAGACGGAAAGATGTTCCATGCTCTTGGTTAGGCAGCATTCATATAATTCTGCCAAAATCACTATACAGTTTAAATGCAATCTCCTTCAAGATTCCAATGTCATTTTTTGTATATATAGAAAAAGCAATTCTCAAATTCGTATGGAACAAGAAATCAATCCAGAATAGTCGAAATATTATTAAGCAAGAAAGAAAAAACAGGTAGTTTTGCAATACCAGATCTAAAATCATACTATAGAGCTGTAGTATTAAAAACTGCGTGGTATTGGTATCAAAATAGGTATAAAGACCAACGGAATAAAATGGAAGACTCTGACACAAACCAACAAATCTTTAAACATCTGATCTTTGACAAAGTGGGTCAAAATATAACATGGAGGAGAGACACCCTATTCAACAAATTGTGCTGGACAAACTGGACAGCCACTTGCAGATGATTGAAATTAGATCCTTATCTCTCATCTCACACAAAAATCAAATCTAAATGGATCAAGGAATTAGGAATTAAACCAGCTATCATAAAACTGCCAGAAGAAAAATTAGGACCAACACACCAGCATATGGGAATTGGCAACGACTTCCTCCACAATACTCCAAAAGTGAAAGAATTACAGTAAAAAAATCAATGAGTGGGATGACATTCAACTAAACAGTTCCTGTATAGCCAAGGAAATAGTCAAAACAGTCAAGAGACAACCTACAGAATAGGAGAGAATCATGGCCTGTGATCCCTCTGACAGTGGACTAATATCCAAAATTTACAAGAATTCAAAAAACTCAATAACAAAAACACAAACAATCCAATCAATAAATGGGCCAGAGAGCTAAACAGAAACTTCTTAACAGAGGATATTGAGCAAGCCAATGAATACATGAGAAAGTGTTCTAAATCAATAAGAATCAGAGAAATTCAAATCAAATCTACATTAAGATTTCACCTCACTCCAGTCAGACTAAAAAGATGAAGAATGCAAACAATAACAAATGCTGGAGGGTTTGTGGGAAGATAGGAATACCAGCACACTGTTGGTAGAATTGCAGACTGGTCCAGCCATTCTGGAAAGCAGTGCGGAGACTCCTCAAAAGATTAGAGTTGGATCCACCATATGACCCAGCTATCCCTCTTCTGGGTATTTTCCCAAAATCTGTGTTCAGAGCAACTCAATTTACAATAGCTAAATTATGGAACCAACCCAGATACCCCTCACTGGATGAATTTATTCAAATGGAGTTGAATATATATTAGAAACAATATTTTAGCATTTGAAGGTACATGGATGTCAATGGAAGAAATCATATTGAGCAAAGTTAGCCAAGCCAAGAGAGTCAAGGGCTGAATGCTTTCACTCATTTGTGGAGGCTGGAGCTAAATCCAGACTTGGTGGAAAGGTAAACAAACTCATATATAATAATCATGGAACAAAAATGGAATATGTTAATATTTATGATATTGATTTGCAAGATACTACATAAGACATTTGAAGAAGATATACTGCATACCTTTACAAAAATGTAAATGTTTAATCTTATTGTCAAATATATTGATGAATAATAAGGGATGATAGGAAGGGAGAAGGAAAAATGTTGGAACTGAGATAAAGCAAGGTACATTCCAAGCATTTATAAATATGTCACTGTATATGTTATAATCACGTATATAACAAATGTTCCTCATAGGTATAAGTATTATGTCACTGTATTTTAGTATTTTAGGAAAAATATAGAACCCAGAAGTAAGGCAAGGGATTAGAGGATGGGAGGAGGGAAATAGGGGACTGCAGTGGGGGAGGATATTGACCAAATTGTATTGTTGAATTGTGTGCATCTACGAATATGTGACAACTAACCCCATTGTTATGTGTTCATAGAATAAATAAAAGAAATGCAGACACTTAATATCATGGTATCAAGAAAATCAACATTATGAGTAACCAGAATTTGTTATCATTTCAAAATCAAGAAGTCATTATAGAAAATGTGTGTCAAATTATTACTCTAAAAGAAACAAGATAAATGGAGTTTTAAACCACAAGCTCCCATCCCTCATTAGTTGAACGCTGTTTCTGAAGACAAGCATTACAAATAGCACTTTTGGCCCACTACTTGGAAGCAAGGTGGAAATCTACTCATTTTCTTTCTTTTTTTATTTTATTGATTCTTTTTAGATATACATTACAATAGAATATGCAATGACATAATTATAAAAGCATAGAGTATAACTTGCTCTATTTCAGTCTCCAGTATTTCCCCCTCCCCTCCCTTACTCCCACTCCCTGTTCTCTTCCCTTTACTGATCTATTAGTTACTAATAACATTTTTTAAATTAGTGTCTTGTTCATTATGGTATATTCATATATGAACATCCTGGTCATTTTCTGATGCCAGTCAAAGCCCTCTGGAGTGATGCAGATGCTGGTGGTGGACCTGTACTGAAAGACACTATATACAATGGAATTCTACTCTGCTGTTAGAGATAAAAATATCATGCCATTTGCAGCCAAATGGATGGAGATGGAAAAATCATGCTAAGTGAAATATCCCAAATTCAGAGACTCAAGGGCCGAATGTTTTCTCTCATACGTAGAAGCTGGAATACAATCGGAAACAGACTGAAAGTAGGCTAAGCTAATAATAACCTCAATATGGGTGAAGTTTTTCACAAATAGGGGAACCTTGCCAATGACACTAGGGGATGAAGGGAGGGGGTAGGTATGGGGTATGGGAATAAAAGGGATATCAAGGCAGCTGGAGGGAGGGAGTAGGGTGGTTATCAACCCAGTGGGGAATCTTCGAATTCCATGAGAAGTCCAACTAACACAAGGGTAAAGTAGGGGAAATATGAGATTGGGGGGAACCCAATGGGGGGAAATCAT
Source organism: Aplodontia rufa (assembly GCA_004027875.1). Taxonomy (NCBI): domain Eukaryota; kingdom Metazoa; phylum Chordata; class Mammalia; order Rodentia; family Aplodontiidae; genus Aplodontia; species Aplodontia rufa. Next base: position 40,711 of record PVKS010000782.1, on the reverse strand, counting down.
AAACAGGCATCAACCTTGGCTTGCTCTATCATTATGTATGTGATCATGATTATGTGGCAACGATTCCCTCCTATATGTACGACTATGTTGAATGAATAAAAGAAAGAGACTATAGTGTTAAGCTCCCTGAGGCTGTAGATGAGGTAAAAGCAACATCTGCATACAGAGAAAACCTGGAAGTCACCTCTAGAAGATGACAAGTCCTTTTTCAGCCTGTACTACTGAATGACTTCATTTGACTCCTCCCCTCTCCTCCAAAAAACTGAAAACACTACAGTTTGGACTTTAATAGACTGAGAAAAAAAAATGCACACATGTTAAAGAATAAAGATTAGGAGGTATGTATGCTACCACAGCAGGTGTTAATAAATATCTGTTATTCCTCAGACATAAAAAATTCTAAACTTGAATATTGCATTTTAAAATATTCTTTATCTTTCATAAAAAGTTAGAATCATATTCTGAGTGTTTCAAATACCTTATTTAAAATTATTTTTAGGCATATTGAATACTCTGAGTAACTGTTCTGCATTTCCTTGGAGCAATGCATGGGACATTATCTTTTGATTTATTTTCACTGTGACAGTTTCTTACCTGTTCCTGTATTATAAGAATCACTGGAACATTTGAAGGTGACTATCTCCTTTTTAATCACTAATCTGCAGACTTCATCACCAATCACTTAATCAGAACCTCTTTGTTTTCTAACACCTCAAAGACTTCTTTAAAATCAACTTTATAAGTATTTTAAGTGACTTCTAGACATTATGGTAAGAAAATGAAAATAAAACTTTTAATATATTAAAATATGGAAGATCTTTCATGAGCTTTTCCCACCTGAGTTTTTAACTATAAATTTTTTTTTGTGCTTTGTTGACTTCACATCAGCTTTCTTTATGGTTTTTCTCAAGTTTATTTCTCCCTTTCAGTCTCTGATTTCCTATCAATGAATTAATAACTAATATGTTAATTACTATTAATATTATTTTTAATATTATTAACTTCCTTCATATTATTCATAAGATTTGGACACCTAAATATAGAATCTTTAGACCAACTGCTGATGCTATGGTTTGGATATGAGGTGTTATCCAAATATCCAAAAACTCCTCTGTTAACCTAGGCATGTTCAGAGGTGTGGTCATTAGGTTATGAGAACTGTAACCTAATCAGTCTATCACACTTTGGATTAACTGGGTGGTAACTGTAGACAAATGGAGTGTGGCTGGTGGAAATGGGTCATGGGGGAGTATAGGATGCTGCCCTGGAAGGGTTCATCTTTCATGTGGCCCTTTCTCTTCTTTCTGATTCTTGGGTGGCATGTCCTGAGCAGTTTCCCTCCATCGATCTTCCATTGTGATGTGCTGCCTTACATCCAACTCAGAAAAATAGAGTCGTCTGACCATCTACTAAATCTCTTGAAACCCTGGTCAGAAGAAAGTTTCCCTCCTTTAAGTTGTTCTTGTCAGGAATTTTGTTGACAGCAATGAAGAGCTGAGTAACACAGCTTATGTACATTGTATTTAACTACAAAAACTATTCTTCACTATTATTTTGAGTTATAGAAGAATATGTGTAGGCTTAAAGATATCTGTTGCTGGGCTGGAGCAGTGGCTCAGCCACTGCTTGCTTGGCATGCACGAGTACATGAGTTTAAACCCCAGCACCACATACACAACGAAGTGTCCAAAGAATGAAAGTCACATGAAGAGCTAAATAAAAATTGCTTCTTTCTTTCCCTCTCTCTGTCTCCTCTTTCTTTCTTTTTTTTTTTAAAGGTATCTGTTGCTGAAAATTTCAGAAATGGCAAGTGATAAGATAAGCATTACTTGAAATATTTGTTGGTAACTTCAAGGATTAAGAATATTTTTATATTGTTATCTATGTATTTGTGGAAATCTATGTTTACTTGCAATATTTAACTTAGGTTAATTTATGACAATAACCAACTGGACACACAAAAGGGATTACAAAAGGGGGGAGTTTTATCATGAACACTGTTCTTAGGTAATAAAAAGATGAATCATTTGCCATTCATAATTTACTCTAATTATGTCTCTGGCTCAGAAAATCTACATACATATATTTGGCAGAATCCTCTATTTGTTGTTATCTGAAGAAATCTATTAATTTCAAATGTGTGGCATATTTGAGTAAAGTAAGAAAAAATAATTAATGTAGTGCAACAACATTGTGTGGGATTTACTCGCTTTACTGCCAAGATTTGAGCAGAATGTACGAAATTAGCATTGATCATCAGTGTCTCACAATTTCTTTCATCAAGCTAAATCATAGTCACATCTGGAGTTTTTAATTTTGTCTTACAATTAGTTTAGAATACTGTAAGTGGCAATTAAAAGTGTTTGAAAAGGCAACCTGAGGGTAAGCAATTTCATAAAATAATATATTTCTCTTAAGCAACTACCAGCATACAGAATTATTTATAAAATTACAGTTTCATTTCCATTTCCTTGTAGTTAGAAGCTAGAATGTAATGAAGTACTCTAGTAAATAGATGTGTTCTTGCTCTTTTTTCATTGCTTCTGTCTCATTTGCTTTCAAACTCTTAGACTTTAAACTTATAATTTCTAGTCACACTGTAATCTTTCATCTTCCATGTCATTATTTTCTTCAAAATCATGGTGGCAATTTGTTTGCTAAAAGGTGCATACAATTTTGTAAGAAAACTTTCCCCAGGAATTACCATAAAAAGATCCCAAGGAAAGAGTCCCAGCATGCAGTAGAGCATATTGCATTAGTGTTCAAGTTTTGGTGTACATACGCTACCTGGAGTGTTTGAAAAATGTATATTTTAGGAACCTGCCAGAGACATTTTAATTCCACAAGTGGGGACAGAAAGGAGAAAATTGAGTGTTAATAAATTGGCGAATCTGATTCCAGTAGTTTGGAATTGAAGAATTATTTATACAGATTTTAAGAATAAGAGTTCCAAAACAGAAGAAATTATGCTGAGTAAAATCAGCTTAACCCAGAGAACCAAGGGTGGAATGTCTCCACTTATCTGTGGAGGATGGATCTAGACCCTGGCCATTGAGAACGGTGGTCTATTACCATGTGTTGAATCCAGATAAGGTGTAATGTTATACAACCTAATACTTTTTTAGAAATATTGTGCGAAGGGGAAGGGAGGGATAAGGATGGGTAATTGGGGGGTCTCTCCTGGGGGTAAATCTAATATCCAGAATCTATTCACATTTTATATTACTTTGATAAAAACTTGTATGGTTGTTCAATAATAAATTTCTCAATAAAAAAAAACAGTTCCAAAATAAAAAATAGTAAGGAAGCTTTTGTCAGTTTTCTTTCCTATAAAGTAACAGCCCTTAATCAATCCATCTATCTGTAATCTATAAATCTATCATCTATTTATCTATCATCTATCTATATAGAAAAATATTAGTTATGTATTTAACAGTAATACTAAATCAAAATGTAGAACTAGATTTAATTATGTTACAAATCTCTTACATCATACTTATAATTTTGTTTCTGAGACATGGAATTGTTTAAGAGAAGGAATGAAATACTTAAGTTATCATCAGAATTTATTCAATCTACCTGAGATATGGGACTTTGCACATAATGAGAGAGTTTTAGAGGAAAAAAAGATTTATTTTAGCTCATGGTTTCAGAGGGTTACTTCATGTCCATCCAAATCCATTGCTCTGAGCCTGAGACATAACAACATAATTTATGATTCAATGGCATGTTGGAGGAAAATGGCTCAGCTCAGGGCAGCCAGAAGCAGAGAGAGGAAAAAAAGAGAAGTGGCCAGAGAGAAATTACAACCTTCTAGACTACGCCTGCAGTGACCTACTTCTTCTAGCTAGGCCTCACCTTCCAATAATCCTTTCAGCCATCATTGGGTTAATCCAATGATGAGGGCAGAGCTCTCTTGATCCAATCATTGCCTGAATTCCTTCCCTCTGAACCTTTCCGGATTGGGGACCATGCTTTTAACACATAAGTTTTTAGGTGAAACTCTAGCTCAAACCATAACAAATATTAAAGAAAATGTTTTGCAAACTTAAGAAGACTTTATTAAGATTAAGACTTAAAATTTTGAAGATATGACAGTTTTGACAGTATATTATCAAAAATGTAGCATGGAACATGGAATTATTGCACTATTGTTTTCTTTTAAAAAGATCTTGAGTATTTATTACATAAGAATATGTAAGACTTAAAACACTACATTTTATGTGCATTAACATTCAGTTAATGTAATTTATGATCTGTGTATTTTGTTTATTATTTATAGCATATAGAGCATAACAGTTTGAATAAAAATACTATTTTAGTATGTGCTAGTCTCCTCAAAAAATGAGGAATATTTTATCCAAAAGAGGTAATGACTCTCAAACAAATAAAAAAAAGGATTATAAAAACATCATAGTTATTATTATATACATTTATGTAAAGTTCTTAAAGTTCTTAAGGTTAATTGTTAAAATATACTTTATATTTCTTATTTTCCTAAATTTAGTTATTGCTATACCAACTTTTTTATGACTGTCTCAAAATAGATTATTTTTTCTAATCCATTTAATGCCAATAGTGCCAAGTGTTACATAATTTATATTTACTGAAAAAATAATTATTTTGGGCCTCTTTTACAAACAAGTGATACTTTATCTCATGCATTTTTTTTAAACCTATCATATCATACTTCTATTAAGATTTTGCTATAAAGTGGCTGGTGCAGTGGCTTAGTGGTTTCAGCACTGACCTCACACGCGCAGTGACATGGGTTCAAACCACAGCACCATGTACACAAGGAAGTGTCACAGCAAGGAAGGATACATAAAAAACTAACTAAGGTTGATTCTTTCTCTCACTGTCCTTGTCTCTTAAAAAAATTGCTATTAAATATAAAATTTTCTCATCAAAAAATGATAATGATTATTTGTCTCCTCAGCTATAATAATGAAATCTCTACTTTTCTGATTTTAAGCCTCTTTTACAGTTCTTTTCTTAAATAACTTCAAATTCATAGAAAAGATCAAAGATCATTCAGTATCTTGCATCCATAATTAAGAAAGTTAAATTTTGCTCCAAATGCTTTAACATACATATTTTAACATCAAGAACATTTGATTATATTTAGCAGTTAAATGACCAAATTAGGAACATTTAAAAATGATGATATTATGATATTATCATTTAATACAAATCCATATTCATATTTTGTTAATTGTCTCCAGAATGGCAGGTCCTGATGGAAATCTACCACCATCATTGACCCAATCTACCTTTACCTATTTCAGTTTATTACCTTTTCCATTTAGTATCTACAAGACTGTTCTCACATAAAATTATAATTCTTCCCTTTTTAAGTACAATGTCAGTGTTTTTAGTCTTATAAATAACCTGTCTTCATTTGCCATGTTTATCTCTAATGATGAATCTTACTTGAATTATTATTACAATGTTTAAAAAATTATAATTTTAGGAATCTATTATTTCTACATTTCTTTTCTTAAAATCTATTTTTTAAAAAAAGTTTTGCCTGGGACTGAAGTGGTGGCTCAGCAGTTACAGTGCTTGCCTGGCATGTGCGAGTATGAGAGTTCGAACCCCAGCACCACGTACACCACTTAGTGTCTGAGCAATGAAAGCTACCTGATAAACTAAATAAAAATTGATTATCTCTATCTCTCTCTCTCTTTCTCTCACTGTCCTTCCCTCTTAAAAAAAAAAAGTTTTGCCTGCTCTCTTGTCTATCATTTATCTATTGATCAGTTAATTGATCTATTTTTTGTCCATATCTGTTTTTATAAGTATGGATTCATGAATTAGCAATTTATTCAAAAAGTTGTTTATTACTGTAACTATTTATTTATATAAAAGAGAGAGGGATAGTGAGAGAGAGAAAGACAGAACTAATTTTTATTTAGTTTTTCATGTAGCTTTCATTTCTTCCACCTTAGTTGTGTACATGGTACTGGGGTTTGACCTGTGTCCTCACACATGCCAGGCAAGCACCATAAGTGTGGAGCCACTACACCAGCCCCTATTACTCTTTGTTTTGACATTCAAATTATTTCTTGTTGGAAAATAGTAAGCCCTGCTACTTTACTTTCATATTCCTTTCATATGATTCCACATTTTTAAAGCTTTTCTTTATTTTCTGATTTAAGTCTTTTGAGAGTCATTTTGCATATTTTTTGCTGGAGCTCTAGAATCACTGATTTTTGGAAAGGCTATTGAATTTCATCTTGTTGGTGGATGTTTACAACCCAATATCTCTGTCCCAGTATGGTTGATGTTACTAAATATCATTATTTCTTGGCCCTTTCAGTGGAAGAAAGGGGAACTGGTAAACATAATTGGTTCAGTCCAGTATGTGGGAATGTGTTTAATTGCAATTCAATGCAAAAGTTTATTTGCAAATGCCATCTTGTGCCTTATTTCTCCAATAAAGAGAAACCTCCATCCCAATACATCATTACTTATTTGATTAATCCTCCAAAATAAAGCCTTTTCAGAATGGCAACACTAGTACCTATTTAAAATATAAATGTACTAGAGTTAAACATTGATTTGCAATTAATTTTGCTATTAAATGAAAATATATAGAGAAAGTACAGCTTTCAAGTTTCTTGTGTAAATTTTTTCCCTTTACTTAGTGTGGCCATTTTTTTTAAATTCTTTTATTGAGAAATTTATTATTGTACAACCATACACGATTTTAACACAATAATATAAAATGTGTATAGATTCTGGATATTAGAATTACCCCCAGGAGTGCCCCCCCAATTACACACCCTTATCCCTTCCTTCCCCTTCCCACAATAATCTCTAAAAAAGTATTATGTTGTATAACATTACACCTTATCTGGATTTAACACGTAATAATAGACCATCTTTCTCACTGGAAGCCATTTTAATCATTTAAAGTATGGATGAATCTAATGTTAATTTTGCATCATACTTCTTGATTTTTTCTTCTTTGGTATTGAATTTTAATTTCTTTTTTTATTTATTCAATGGATATAGAGATACAATTGAGGGGTAAACATTGTCAAACATTCAAGAACCAATGTATATATACTTAGTTATCCAAGGCTAATGCCATGTCATGGATGCCCAGCTTGGGTTCCCCCTGTTGCTATTTCCCCCAGAAGAACTCCTGAGTTAAATGGATATCTTGTGGAGGACAGAGATCTCCTTCTGAGATGATTCCCCCATATTCCCATTCTCCCATTTCCTAGGAGTTCTTCCTACATTCTGCCTCCCCGTCCCTCTCCCTATGCCTCCAAGTATCCTAGGAAGTCATCTCCCTGTTGTGTTGAGAATCATACAATTTGAAGTTATTATTGGCTTAGCCGTCTAGCATACTGCTCCCCCATGTATTCTAGCTTCCACAGATGAGAGATACCATTCGGCCCTTGAGTCTCTGAGATTGGGATACTTCACTTAGCATAATTCTTTCCATCTCCATCCATTTGGCTGCAAAAGCCATAATATCATCTGCTCTAATGGCCGAGTAGTATTCCATAGTATATATGTACCAAAGTTTTTGTATCCACTCATCCAGTGAGGGGCATCTGGGTTGGTTCCATAATCTAGCTATTGTAAATTAAGCTGCTATAAACATTGATGAAGCCATATCACTATAATATGCTGACTCTAATTCTTTTGGGAAAATACCCAGGAGTGGGATAGCTGAGTCATAAGGTGGTTCCATCCTTAATTTTTTGAGGATTCTCCACACTGCTTTCCAGAGTGGCTGAAATAGTTTGCAGTCCCACCAGCAGTGTAACAGTGTTCCTCTTTTCCCACAGCTCCTCCAGCATCTGTTATTGTTAGAATTTTTCATTTTTGTCACTCTTAACAGGAGTGAGGTGGTATCTCATTGAAGTTTTGATTTGCATTTCCCTTATAGCTAATGATGTAGAGCATTTTCTCATATATTTGTGGGCTTTCTGGACTTCCACTGCAGAGAAGTTCCTTTTGAGTTTTTTAGCCCATTTATTGAATGGATTATTTGTGAGTTTGGAGTTTCGTTTCTTTAGCTCCTTGTATATTCTGGATATTAGCCCTCTGTCCAAGGTGTAGCAGGCAAAAGTTTTCTCTCATTCTGTAAGTTTTCTCTTGATGCTCTTGACTAGATTTTTAGCTGTGCAAAAACTTTTAAGTTTAATTGCATCCCACTCATTTATTATTGACTTTACTGCTTGTCCATGAGAGTTTTGTTGAGGAAGGTGCTGCTGACTCCTATGTCCTGCATTGTTGACCCTATTTCTTTTTCTAGTAAGTTTAAAGTTGTTGGCTTAATGTCTAGATCTTTGACCCATTTGGATTTAATTTTTGTGCAGGGTTAAAGGATTCTGCTTCAGTTGTTTACACATGGCTGTCTAATTTGTCCAACACCATTTGTTGAACAGGCTATCTTTCTTCCACACTATGCTTTTGCCCCCTTTATCAAATATCAAATAGTTAAGGATATGGGGGTTTGTCTCAGGATCTTCTATTGTGTTCCACTAATCTTTGGTTCTGTTTTGATACAAATACCATGCTGTTTTTGCCACTACAGCTCTGTAGTATAATTTCAGGTCAGGGATTGAGATACTCACTACTTCTTCCTTCCTGTAGAGTACTGATTTAGATAGTCTGGATCTCCTGTTAATCCATGTGAACTTGAGAATTGCTTTTTTCTATTTCTGTGAAGAATGCCATTGGTATCTTGATGGGGATTGCATTAAATCTATATAGGGCTTTGGGTAGAATGGCCATTTTTATTATATTGATTCTGCCTAACCATGAGCATGGAATGTTTTTCCATCTATTCAGGTCTTCTGTAATTTCTTTTCTTAGTGTTTGATAGTTTTCTTTGTAGAGGTCCTTAATATCCTTTGTAAGGTTAATGCCCAAGTATTTCATTGTTTTGGAGGAGATGGTGAATGGGAGAGATTTCCTGATTTCTTCTTCTGCGGATTTGTTGTTGGAGTAAAAGAAAGATTGAGACTTACTGGAATTGATCTTGTATTCAGCTACTTTGCTGAAATTTTCTGTAAGCTCTAGGAGCTTTCTGGCCGATGATACTGGGTCTTCTATGTACAGAATCATGTTATCAGCGAATAGAGATAACTGGGCTTCCTCTTTTCCTATAGGAATACCTTTGATTTCCTTGTCTTGTCTGGTAGCTCTGGCAAGGGTTTCAAGGACTATATTGAACAAGAGTGGGGAAAGCAGATAGTCTTGTCTAGTTCTTGAATTCAGTGGAAATGCTTTCAGTTTTTCTCCATTGAGGATAATGTTGGTTATGGATCTGTCATAGATGGTTCTGACATAGTTAAAGTATCTTCCCTTGATCCCTATCTTTTCCAAAGTTTTGAGCATAAAGTGGTATTGAATTTTATCAAATCCCTTCACTGCATCAATTGAGATGATTATGTGATTTTTGTTTTTAATTCTGTTTATGTGGTGAATTACATTTATTGATTTGCATATGTTGAACCAGCCTTGTTTTCCTGTAATGAAGCCAACTTGATCATAATGTATTATCTTTTTAATATGCTTTTGTATCAGATTAGCTAAAATTTTATTCAGGATTTTTGCATCAATGTTCATCAGGGAAATTGGTCTGTAGTTTTCTTTCCTTGACATGTCTTTGTTGGGCTTTGGAATCAGTGTAATATTTGCTTCACTGAAAGTGTTTGGGAGTGATCCCACTCTATCAGTTTCCTGGAAGAGCTTGAAGAGGATCAGTGTTAGTTCTTCTGTGAAGGCTTGGTAGAATTCTGCCGTATATCCATTTGGACTTGGGCTTTTCTCTTTTGGGAGAGCTTTGATTGCTGCTTCAATTTCGCTATCTGTGTTAGGTTGGTTTCGGTTTTCAGTGTCCTCCTGTGTTACAGAGGGGATGACCTGTGTGTCCAAGAACCTGTCCTTGTCCTCCAGGTTATCAAACTTGGCAGAGTATAAATTTTCAAAATAAGTTCTGATAATCTTCTGGATCATGGATAAGTCTGTGATGATATACCATTTTCATCTTTGATTTTGTTGATTTGCTTCATTTCTTTGTTCCTTTTGGTGAGGTTGTCAAGGGGTCTGTCGATTTTGTTTACTCTCTCAAAGAATCAACTCTTAGTTTTGCTAATAGTTTGTATAGTTTTTTGTTCTCAATTTCATTGATTTCAGCTCTGATTTTGGTAATTTCCTGTCTTCTGTTAGATTTGGGGTTGGACAGTTCCTCCTTTTGTAGTCATTTGAATAGAAGCATAAGGCTATTTATCTGATCTCTTTCTAGATTTTTGATGTATGCACTCAGTGCTATCAATTTACCTCTTAAGAATGCCTTCATACTCTCCCAGAAGTTTCAGTATGTTGTTTCCTTATTTTCATTCCATTCCAAGAACATCTTAATTTCTGCTTTCATTTCCTCTTTTACCCATCCTTCGTTTAGAGGTGGTTATTCACCTCTTAAACGTGAATAACGTGGGAGAGAAAGCTTTGAGATGAATAGAGTTGGAGAATGGAAAGTGAGATATCTGAATAAAACCATTATCTCAATAAAGCTATATATGCATTGAAAAGTGTCTAAGAGGCCTGGAGCAATGGCTCGGCAGTTATGACTCTTGCCTGGCATGCACAAGTACATGAGTTCAAACTCCAGCACCATGTACACAGCTAAGTGTCAGAGCAATGAAAGCCATGTGAAAAAGTCAATAAAAATTGATTCCCTCTGTTTCTCTCTCTCTCTCACTGTTCTTCTCTCTTAAAAAAAGAAAGAAAGAAAGAGAAAGAAGGAAAGAAAGAAAGAAAAGTGTCTAAGAAACACTTATAACTCTAGCAAATATTGTGGAGAGAAGACTAAGCTAATTTGATTGTGAGTGGAAACAAAAAGACTTCCTTAAGAGTTTGTTACCACAATGTTTCCCTAACTATGCTTGGGGTTTGAATTGAAACCTCAATCAATTAATTAATATGAAATATTACCCTGATATCACTAAAGTGGTAGGAAGAAGGAAACATAAACTTATTGGGAAGGGGAAGTCAAGGATATATTTGGTTTCCACATTATAATTAATTCAAAACTTGAAAGTGATACTCCACAATGAAAATAAACTGCTATGAGTCAGAATTAACAGAAATAAAAACATCAAAATTAGGTTTCTAAATCTAATCTGAATCATAAAACTGTTACAAAAGATACGAGAGAGCAAAAAAATTAAAGAAGATAAAATGTTCTTTAGAAAGATACAAAATTCTAAAAATGTAAACAAAAATATGGTTTCAAAATATTAGGGGATAATGACTATCTGGAAAAGTTTCAAATCCACAAACTCAGTTGGAGGTCATAACAAACACAACCTTAAAAATGTGATAAAGCTACAAAAAAGAATGAGAATGCATAATCATGCAAAATTACAGCACAAAAAGGAATACCACGGAGGAAAAGGCAGTCATCAAAACTTAAAGAGGTTGGCTTTAAAAATCTATGAGGCACTATATGAGAAAGTTCAGAGGTGTTAATTTGTCCGGTCCAGGCCGGCAGGAACCGGACGGCTCTCCTTCAGCGGTGAACTGCATCTTCTACCCCTGCTCTTCTCTCTGCCGTCTCTGCTGCTGCTGCTGCTGCTTCGCTGGTTCTATACTTCTGTGCTTCTGCTTCTGCTTCTCAGACTCTATGCTTCTCTGCTTTCCTCCTGACTGCTTCTTATTCTCTGGCTGCTTCTTCTTCTCTGACTGCTTCCCTGCTTGACTAGTCGCTACTCTATTTATCCATTACAACAACCAATAGGGGTACAGTGTAAACACATTTATCCAATTGTAACAAATGAGTGGCCAAATAGCTTAGTCATGTGGTCAGGCAATTTGCTAATTACAATCCAGCTGTGCCCCTTAGAGTTGTTTACCACCAAATCTTTTACAAGCCATCTGGACCTCATGTTCGGGGATCCCCAACATTAATTCAATTCTTAAAATTATAAACTGTCAAAATCAATTTGAGGAGAAATTTTATTCCTGTAACTCTTAAAAATGTGGAGTACGCAGTTAAACATATTGTCCTGCAAAGGAAAATATAGAACTTCAACAGTTTTGGAAGACTTTATTTGTAACTGTCCACAGCCACAAAGAAAGACATGTTCCTACTCAAACCCAGACCATTGGAAAACTGAAAATGAGCAACTGTTCTGTGTTATGTGAAACAAGAATATCTTTGATATCAAATTAAAAATGAGAGCTGATAAAACTAGTGATGGAAATGACAGTACTAAATGACAGCAGAATAAAAGTTCTGCACATTGGTTTAGTCAGCTTTTGCACAAATGCTAGCAACATACCTGACAGCAAGCAACAACTTAGAGAAGGGAATGTTAATCTGGGACTCAGAGTTTCCAATGTCTCATTCCATAGATGGCAAACTCCATTTCTTTAGACCCAAAGTGAGTCAGACAACCATGGGGAAACGGTCTAGTGGTGAATGGATGCTGCTCGTTTTGCCAACCAGGAAGTTGGAGGTATGGAGGAAAGGACCACAAGGAAGATGAACCCTTCTGGGCACACTGCCAGGGACTCACCTCCTCCAACCTTTCCTACCTGCCTACCATTACCACCCAGTTACTCCATTCAAACTAGGATGGACTAATTATTTTACAGCTGTAATAATGAAATTGTTTTAAGTGAATGCTTCTGCATTAACACAGGAACAGTTGGAGATACTACATATGCAAAACATAACACAAACTAAATCTTACAACCAATAAAACAAATGGAGGCGAAAGAGCAAAAATTTAATAAGCACCATTAGAGGGTCTTGCTATGTAATAAAACATTGCTTCATAATGTCATATAAACTACAGAAAAATAATACAGGAAGATTATTTTGAAATAAAGTCAGTTTGAAAGGCAATATAAAGGACGTCAACAATTGTGAAGTATGAAAAATTGATTCCAAAGTTTTTTATTAGCTATGGCTATAGTACAGAAAGCAAGAAGCATTCTGGTTTATGGTCATATTTTGGTGAGCTTAAAGGAAAAAAGAGTAGGAAATAACTTTTGACTCTACTATTTTTTCCCTTAAAACACAGAAGAATGTGCAAGTATGAATTATTGTATATGAGAAATAGGAAGAACAAATCAAAACAATATTAATCTAATATGAAAACATTCTCCACTTTATTACTTTTATTGCTGCACATGTAATTTTTTCCAGAATCATTTCCATTTTATTATAAATGATAATATTATTAACATATTACAATTTTGATTTTTGATTGTAGATTTTGTTACAGGAATAAAACAATATATTGTAATGTTTCATGTGATCTGAAAATTGTAACATGATAATACACTGTATTGACATTTCAATTACACTAATATTGGATTTTTGAGAAAAATTGTACCTTCTACTTGCAATGGTAATTTCCCAGAAATTAGTAAACAGAACATGCTTAATTAAAATAATGCAAAAATGTGTATATGCTTTGTCTAAATATGTGGATGATAGTTACTGTTTACATTTAAACATAGCTAATGAAACTTAAAAAAGAAAACAAAGCACAGATCTTTCAAAATCTGCTTGGTTGATTTTGAAAAAAGTCTATAGAAGTTTATGAAATTGGCCTATAGTATCTATGCCTTTAATGCTCAAGCAGTCACAATGATCTGGAATGAAAATAATACCAGGTGACAATTTCTGTATCTGATATTTTTATTCAATAAATTTGATGGCCGCAATTAGTTTTAGTCATAGATAAAATAGTCATAGATGAAACTATTTTCATAATTTTATGTAGATTAATTAAATCTCAGCATATAGATGATAGTTTTTGAGTTGATATGTTAAAATTTTGAAGAACAATCACTTTGTAATATATGTCCAAATATCAAAAGAACAAGTGCAGCCCACCTAAAACACAAGACTCTAGGAAATGTCTCTTATGTTCTTCTAGAAATGTTTATACACATGAAAGTGATATTCCACGTATTCTTTTTCTATTATTTTACCATTAATCTTTCTTTTATTTTATTTCTTCTAATTTTATGACAACATTGGAATTGGAATTAAACACATATAATAGAAAAAATGGTTTGAAATGACTTTTCACAAAGCAAGTATACCTGAGTGACACTACTTACATTAAGGAACAATGTGGTTAGTATTGAGAAGGGTGGTGTCCTAACAGTCTGAGATAGTAAGCTTTGGGGAGCTATGCCACTTAACTAAAATGTAGTCATTTGAACCCCATGCACCAATAGCCAGAATCAAAAGGACAGTTTACAGTATTGCTTAGAGAGAAAGGTGATAAACATGAAAGAAAAAGAAGGTTAATGCTAAAAAATGAAGGGGGCAAGAAGCAGACCTAGAACTTAGGGAGTCCTAGGGCATTTGCCTTTGCTAACTTGTCTAATGAAAGAGCATATTTACCCCAGAAAGGGAGGACCACCAACACTCAGGATTCTCCGAAAGGAAGATGATATCACCAGATAAATATCCAAAAGCCAGAAATATTTTGGAGAGAAATGAGAACATCAGATAGATACACAGAAATGAAAAATTATAAATACTAAAAATAATTTTTTGGTCAGCTTCAAAAACCTAAAATCTGCCTAACTATATTTTAACTAATCTTCTTCTGCTTAATCTAGATTTCTCCCAATGTAATGTTTGATGCTATTTGACTTCCCAATTAGGCTTATAATATATACAATATTGAGAAATTTTGGAGGAAACTATGAAGAATGAAGATGCAAGTCATCAAATAAAATGGCATGCAATATTTGTAAGCATATGCATATGGAATGGAAGAAAACATATACTAAGCAAAATATTAAGAAAAAATCAGCAGTAGTGACATAAATTATAATTCATGCAATTTCTTAGCTGAACAAAGAAAGTTACTTCGTATTGCTTAGAGCTCAAATTCATAAAAAAGAATAACATGGACTTTAATGTGTTAAACAGCATTATGTCCAAACATGAATATGAAATAAATACACTAAATGAATTTTATATTAAAGACATATTTGAGAATGCTATAAATTAGGGGTAATTATTTATTTTTGTTTATATGTACATTAAATTGATCCATTATCATTTATTACAAATTTATCCTACTCTCACATAGATTTGTAACCCTACCCAAAATCAGGTGGCTTTATGTCTTAGACTGCGGGGCTCCTGTAACAGAATACCTGGGAATGAGTAGTTTTTAGAGAACAGCATATTAGTTTTCTGTTACTGGAATGGAACACTTGACAAAATCAATTTCTAAGGAGGAAAATTTATCTTGGCTCACAGTTTCAGTTTTTAGTCCATTGTTGGCTGAGTCCTTTCCCTTTGCACCTGTGACAATGCAGAAAATCATGGTGGGAAGTGTATGGTGAAATAAAACTGCTCAGCTGAGGGTTTCTGGAAAGCAAAAAGGGGAAGTGGTGGGGGTTTCGATATCCTCTTCAAGGGCATGTCTCCAATGACCTAACTTCTTTCCACTAGGCTCCCACCTCTTTGGTTTTCTAGCTGGGAACCAAACCATCAATATATGACCTTTGAGGAAGATTTGAGATGTAAACTATAACAAAGAAATTTGTTTCTCACAGTCAGTAGGCAGAAGTCCACAATCAAGACAGAGAGAAGCTTGGTGTTGGGTAATGGTCTAGTTTTAGTCAGCTTTTTTGCTGACTAAAGACCTGACAAGAACAATTAGAGGTAGAAAAGTTTATCTGGGGGCTCAAGGTTTCAGAGGTCTCAGTCTATAGATGGCCAACTTCTTTCCTCTGAGTTGAGGCTAAAGTCATTGTGCAAGTGTGGTGGAGGAAAGCAGCTGGGGACAGGGCACCGGAAGCAGACAGAAACTCCCCTCATCATTGACAAAATATAAATTCCAAAGCCATGTCCCCAGTGACTCAACTCCTCCAGCCACACCCTACCTGCATATGGTTACTATCACATTAATTCGTATCAGTGGGTTAATGCACTGATTGTGTTAAGGCTTGTATAACCCCATCATTTCACCTCTATATATTTTTTCATTGTCTCACACATGAGCTTTTGCGGGACACCCAATGTGGAAACCACAACAGGTCTGGTCTCTGTATCCATAATGGCTGTTTCTCACTGTTCCCTGTGGAGGGGATAGACATTATGTCTTAAAATGGCCAGAGAGACAGAAGGGCTAAAAGGGAAGGAAGGGGTCGATCTGCTCCCTCAAATCTTTATAGGAATCTGTTCTTACATAAAGGTGGAGGTCTCCTTTCTCTAATCATCTCGTGATTATCAACACTGATATCAACACTGATTTATGTGGGAAAGAAACATTGAAACCACGTCACTTAATGTTTGATATTAGTAAATCTATTTCTCTTCCCTTTCCTTTTTTATATTTGCCTATTAGAATGCCTCTGCCCTAATAACACATTTAATGATTATAGTTGTAATAATTCCATATGGGTATATGTGTATACATGTTATATAATATATACACATAATAATATATAAATTATACACATATAATATCTCTATATATTATACACACATGCAATCACACAGTTCAGGGAATTTTTTTATTTCTTTTATCTATATATATTCAACATGTACACAGATCTATCCATCTGCCTATCTCCTTATATCCTCCAGCTATCTTTTCCTGTGAAGAAACATTAACATTATAGATATTTATATCTCTAAATTTAAGAATAACCTTTCTTCACAGGAACAATTCTCAGATTTAAATTATGCTTATAGATGAATCTGAGAAAAATGGATGTTTTGATTCTATTAGGTTTCTCAGTTTTTTAAAAAGACATACCTTTTTAGCTGGTTATGTTTCCTTCACAATACTTTAAAATTTTCTATATAGAGATATGACATCTCCCTCATTTTTATTTATAGAAACTTGATACTAATGTTGTTACAAATGGTTTTTTTAGATCCTATATTCAAATAGCTTCTGTAAGCATATAGAACAGAATGTACAAATGATTTTTGTATTTTTAGCTTTTAATTTAGTAACATGGTTAGACTGGCTTGATGAAATGACTTGAGAAGTGGTATCTCCCTTTTCACACTGTAGAAAAGTTTTGTGAGGTTGGTCTTCATTCTTAGATATCTGAAAGATTCATCCAGTGAAGCCATCTGAAACTGAAGTGTTCATTTGTTTTGTTTTAGGGATGAAGGATGATATATTAAATATAGATTCAGTTAAATAGTTATGATTTTTTTCTTGTTTCAATATTCAGATGTGTTTTCACAAAATTCCAAAGACTTGGACTTACTGTTGTAGTTTGTTCAATATATCCTCTTTATTCTTTCTACTGTTTGTTCTCCAGTAATGTCCTCCACTATTCTGCTAAACTACATTGACCAATTCATAATTCTTTTAACAATCCAAGGATATTTTCAATACAACACATTTGTACTTAAAAGGTTTCTAGGCCAGTGCACCTTTCTCTTTCAACAAATTTGAAGTGCTTCCTCAGGAACCCTATCTCCTATTTAAGTGTCAAATTAAAGTGAGATTTCCATGATAACCTTATTTAAAATATTGACTTTAACCACCTCAAAATAAGAACACTCCATCCCTTTGACAATGATATAAATTTCTTGATATGTCCTTTTAACACCTGATTTTCTGTATGTAAAGGTGTATGTATACACATATACACAATGATATATATGCATATGTTCATATATTTATTTGTATATACTATAAGTACTTTATTTGTATACACACATATGTAAACATAAACACATGCATGTAAACATGCATATGTGTACATGATAATGTATAATCCAGATTAAATGTTATTAATATTTTAAATCAATGATCAATACTAAAATAGGAATAGCAACAGTAACTTATATCTATGTAAACTTTCCTCACCAAAATCAGACCTCTTCCCACTTGAGGTATCCACTTTCCTTAATGTAGTAGGTATTATTTATTGGTTTTGTTGGCTGTTAAAATGTGATTTTTTTTGTTTGTTGATTTTAACTATACACAAAGAAGAAAAACATGCTGTTAAAAAGATCAGGTAAATGTCTCTTAAGTGTTAGCTATTTGGAGAATGATATTATGTTAAGAATACTTTGTAGGACACTCCTTAATTAATGACACCTGATAGGACAAGTCATTTGTCTAGTGTAGGCTTCCTTTATTGAGTTTGTATGCTCCTCAAACTGAATGTATGTTAAAAAAATACTGATGGAAGAAAAGCATTCTTGAATTTATAATAAATTCTACTCTTGTAAATAAGAATCTAAGCAAGATCTTAAATACTATTAAAACATCATTATAGTAGTTTATTTCTAATACTACTTTGTGAGATGGATCTTTTTTGATTTTTTTATTGGTGCATTGTTGTTGTACTTAATGATGGGGTTTTTTGTTACTCCATCATATATGCACACAATTTAATGATATAATTTGGCCAATAACCCTCCCCCAGTACTTCCCCCGCCCTGCACCAATCTCCTGGTCCCTTGTTCCTGCTGATCACACTTTAAAATTGTGTGGGAATTATTTAGTTTCTTAGGGGTGCAAAATATATTCTTCCCTTGCTCCTTTAAACCTCCCTTTTTTCCCTACTGTCCTTCCTCCCCTCTCCCCTTCTGTTTCCCTACTAGACTTTCTTTAGTTCTTCTATTAATTTGCATTTGGATGGTTCTTCAAGAAATCTTAGCTCTCCCCCCACCGCCTTTCCTTTATTTTACCCTAGCTTCCACAAATGAGAGAAACCATAAGACTTTTGAGTTTCTGAGTTTGTCTAATTTCACTAAGCATGACAGTCTCCATTTCCATTCCCTTTCCATGAGGATCTTTTAAGAGACAGATATTCAGTTGTACAAAGTCAAGCTGAGATAAATGATTATTTCAAAGTACTTTATTCTCTTTCTCCTTTCTTAGTTCATTTGTGGTTTTCCAGAGCAATGTTAAGAAATGCTAATTCCTATTACATATAAGAAATAGGAATTTGTTCTCTCTCTTTCATACCAACCCCACTGTATTTTATTTTTTATTTTGAGACAGAGTTTAACTAAACTGCCTAGGCTGGCCTTGAACTTAAGGTCGTCCTGCCTCAGCCTCCCTTGTAACTGGGATTACTTACAGATGTGTGCCACCACACCCAACTCTTTTTCTGTTTAGAGTTTTTAACATCAGTGAATCTGTGTGTTTTTAGCATTGTCTATATCTTTTGGATTTATGTCTGGTTTACATTTACCTGTGAAAATGAATAGTCCCAGTGCAATAGATAATAAAATTTTAGGTAAAATATTATATGTTATGTAAAATAATTACTGAGTGGTGAAAATATCATTTGGCAATTGTTACAGGGATTTTTGCATGATTTAAAAAAGTATCTAATTTATAAATAGATGAGAGTGCATACAACAATACAAGACATTCATTTTTAGGTAAATATAATAAAATAAAAAAGCATTCTTGGCAAAAATTAACATTGCTTTATTTTATCTTCCTTATATAACATGCATGATTTTTAATCAAGACTCCTTATCTTTAGCAATTTGAGAATACAAGGTATGAAACTCATCATAAGTATATCTTTCTGAGCATTTCAGCACCTGGGGTGAATTATGATAATTAAGTACTGTATCGTTATAGTCTTACTTTTCCTTTCCAGCCCCTGCTGTGAAAATTCAATTTCCAGATGCTTTTGATGTTTCTAGTTTAAAGGTGTAAAAAAGATCTGCCTTTTTTAAGCTTTCAGGTTTCTCGTATTAGAGATTCATTTTATAGCACTCATTCAGTACTTTTTCATTTCTCTAGCCAAAATAGGACATGCATTTTTTTAAGGGTAAAGAATAGTTTCTGCATTTAGAAGATGGATGTCATTGAATGAATTTTAATATTTCTACTTATTCTAGTTAATCTTTATGAGAAGAGAAGCAAGTGAAGAATAGTTAAAATTGCATTGAATTTGTTGTCTGAAGACCTGTAATAATATCCTTATTTGATCATATTTTCCTTCCTTAATTAAATGGAAATAAAGCCTTCCTAAAAAACAGATATAATGCTTGTTAAATGAGACAAGCAATACAATACTATATTGAATTGTATTTCTATATACTGTGTAGCTGTCCACAAGTTTTAAAGTGGCATTAATATTAGTGGAATGTTCATTATTTTCTTTTGTCTAGATTCCTGGATTTGATCCTTTGTATACAAAAATACTAAAAGGGTGGATCTGTGGAATGAAATTGAAAGAACCATGCTATGTACATATATGAATATACCACAGTGAATTATACCTTTATGTATATCTATAAAACACCAATTAAATAAAATAGCTACAACAAATTAAAGAAGATCAGAAGAATACAGAAAGGGGGGGGGGTGAGGGAGGAGGAAGGAAGGGAAAGAGGAAGGACTGGGATTGAAATGAAGCAAATTGCAGTCCACGTTTGCATGATTATATCAACATGAACCTCACTACTGTGTATAACTATAATGCAAGAATAAAATATTTAAAAAGTAACATTATGTAGGTTGTTTTGTTGTTGCAAATTAGATGAGGTTAATTATGTATAGATGATTTATGGAGAAGCAAAATTTAAATATTGTAAGAATTTTAGTTAGTTTAAAGGGTTTTTTGACTTTCTTAATCTACTCCATAACTGGCAGACCAGAGTTTGAGTGTAAATATTTAATGTTATTTTGATATAATAGTCTAAAAATTTCATGGGTTTAAAATGACACTTTGAAGGCAAATCCATAATGAAAATTTGAATAATATGTGTGTAAATATACTGTGGGGTTTCTTGAAGCTATTATAAAATACCTGAAGTGAGGTACTTTATCAAAAAAAAAGTTAAGTAAGGTCACAATTTTGGAGGTTGAAAGTCTACAATATTGGCTGAACCCATACATTTGGCCCCTGGCGAGGGCACCTAGATTCTATCCCTTCACAGAAGTGGCATCATGTCTGGAGCTCACGTAAGAGGGAGAGAACACATGGTGAGACAACATGCCAGAGAGCATGTGGGACCATTTTTGCTCTTTTTATGACAACTCACTGTCATAAGAACTAACTTCCTAAGACCAACATTAATCCCCTCCAAGGGCAGTGCTCCTAATAATCAAACCATTTCTTATTAGGCACTGCTTCTTAAAGAATCCACCAACTCTTAATATTGCCATGCTGTGGATCAAGCTAACCCAGAACTTCATGGTAAAAATCATATCAATCACTACATATCAAATCACTACATACAAACATTTTGACAATTGTTTGTAAGTTTTCAGTAGCTGAAATATTTGAAATAGACTTTGCTATATTTTAGAATACAAATTGGAAATCTTATTTAAAAAGAGAGTGAAATCAGTAATCATATAACAGAGAATTATAATTTTTATTTAGTGTGGGAATTCAGAAAAAGATCAAAATGAGGACTGGCTGAGAGCCAGGGCTAGTGTCACTCTTTCCAAGTGTTCATATAAGGAAGATAATACCACATACTTGGTTAGACTGCAGCAAGACTGGTGTTAAACCCCAAATTCACTATTTACTATTGTGTGACCCCATAGGTAACGTTTCTGCATTAGTTTCCAGTTAGAAAATGAGGGTTAATTTATAAAAATTCTTGTACTTTCTAAAAAATAAAACATATGTTTAAGTTTTCTGAATTTAAACTATTTTGAGTCTAGTGGAAATAAAATTCATGTTAGTTATCTATTTTTTTTTTAAAGAGAGAGGGACAGTGAGAGAGAGAGAGAAAGAGAGAATCAATTTTATTTAGTTTTTCCATGTGACTTTCCTTGTTCCAACATTTTGTTGTGTATGTGATGCTGGGGTTTGAACTCGTGTCCTCATGCATGTCAGGCAAAACCATAACCGCCACCTATCCAAAGCTCCAGCTCTTACATTAGTTATCTATTAAGCTATTTCAATGCTACAATTTATCCAGCAAAATGGAAAGTGTGGAAAAGTATCACCCAATGACTGCAGGCAAATATTGAAGCCTAAATTCTAATGTCAGGAAATGTCAGGTATTTCCGATCTGAACTTGGTGAGTGAAGTAGACTTATAGTGCTTCAGAACTTAGTTATTGATAATGTATTAAGAGGATAGACACGAAATGAGGAAACAGCAGAAAAAAACACCACCACTGTCCACAAGAAAAATCTTGACATTTAGACATAGCATGTCTCCTCTCTACTTTCAATTTGGGTTAAAACAAAACAAAAAAACTGCCAGGCAAGAGGTGTGTGTGTGTGTGTGTGTGTGTGTGTATGTGTGTGTGTTTGGGGGAACTTGTTGAATGCAACTCTAGGTCTATTTTGACTCTAGAATTTACTATTGAGAGATTACATTTTTATGTGATCTTGTGAATTTAGGAGTTGATAACTGGATTTTTCTTTTTAAAGTTTTGTTTTTCTTTTACAATGAGAACATAAACAATAGGAAAAATTTGATCACTGACTTAAGCAATTACAATGGACAGCAAAATAGTAATATTGTCAGTTTAGCAGAGGATAACTGCACGAATATAAGGATGTATTAATGTTCAACTGTTTGTTTCTAATAATTCTCTGCCAACTGAGGACCATGGGATTTATTAGCCAACTTCTTAAAATAAATCTTCATCTCCCTCTATACCTTTATTGATGTATCTGTCTATCTAATCTCTGTAGATCTTATTGATTCTGTTTTTCAATGGAATCCTATTACAAAAGTATAACAACAAGGATAAAATGTTTTTTTCCATAAAATAAAAAGGTAACTATTAGGCAGAAAAAAAATCAAAATTAAAAAGAAAGAAGGTAGACAAATAGTTATAAAAACAAAATATAAAGTCTTAAAAATAATAGAAATCACAAAAGGAGTGCTCAATAAAAAACATTAAAAGCATACTGAAAATTAGTAACAAAGACATCTAAAATTATTATTTTAGCTTTTTTAAAAGTCCATTTATAGTGCAATAAGATATTAATGTATTCAACTTTTGAAGTTTTGGGATGGAAGAATTGGACAGGGACCTGGTATGGTGGTTTATGCTTATAATCCTAGCTACTGGGGAGGCTGAGAAAGTCTCAGCAATTTAGCAAGGCCGTTAGCAACTTAGATCCTGCCTCAAAATAAAATAAAATAAAATAATTAAATTAAATAAAAATGAAAAGGGTTAGGAAGTAGCAGCTCAGTGGTAAAGTGCCCCAGATTCAATCCCCAGTACCAAACAAACAAACGTAAACAAAAATAAAATATTGGATAGGATAAGTGTGTTTTCATCAGTCATCCGCAAAATACCTATGCACAACAAAAACAGCACAAAATACATATTATTCTACCATAACTAGAATTACAAAGAGATTGGTTTATATTTTGAGCTGGAGCAGTGGCTCAGCAGTTCTGGTGCTTGCCTGGTATGCTTGAGGACATGGGTTCAAACCCTAGCACTATGTACACAACAAAGTGTCGGAGCAATGAAGGTCACATGAAAAACTGAATAAAATTGATTCTCTCTTTCTCTCTCTCTCTTTCTCTCACTGTCCCTTGTCTTTGAAAATAAAAGATGTTTATATTTTAAAAATGTGTATATATGTACATATACATATTTTGCATAGTATTTTCATATATACATGTACATATATACTATTATTAATTTTGAAGAAACAAAAGAAAATATAATTTAAAGGGAGATTTATTTAAATAGCATGATTTTTAAAAATATGCAATGGAAGATACACAAAAAACAGGTGTCTGGAGAAAACTATTAAAATCAAATGACATATATTAAGGAATACAATTGAAGGGGAATCATGTTTTATGATAGTAAAAACCAATATTTTAAAAATAGTGACATATAAATTAATCTAAATTCCATTAAAATTTCTATTCATTTTGGGTTTTCCTTGGAATTTGGTATAAATTTTCTAAAAGATTTTTAAAAAGCAAATAAAAAATCCAAGTTATTATTTTCCTTTTTTATATTATGCCATATTTATAAAAATAGGCTAATTTAGAGTAAACAGCTTATATTTTAATACATTTTCCAACAACTTTAAAACAATTAATCAAAGTATTTTGCTTTTTAATATGGCTAAGTGAAAGTAAAATGCTTTCTAATTAATACTTCAAAACTTAATTTTTAAATATTTGTATTATTTGTAGTTTTAAAGAAATTGTCTCTTAAAATTCAAATGGCATTAAGCTTCATAGACATAAGATAGTGATGAAAGGTATTTGCTTAATGTAGAGAAAATACATAAGTATCTCAAATTTAATGTAAAATTACAATTCATGTTTAAATACTACAAAGTTTACTGAAAAATCTATTACTAATGCATGCAAATAAGAAAATTTATATTTTAAACAGATTTTAACATATGAATCACTATGTCAAAAAATCCTCCAAAATATCATTGTATACATCAGAGATTAAAGGAAAAATGCTAATAGTTTTAAGAAATTACTAAAAAACTGACCACAAATTTTACGGAATTAAGTAGCATTAGAAGATTATTACATTTTCTTTTTAAATAGAGAGAGGGACAGTGTGAGAGAGAGAGAGAGAGAGAGAGAAGCAATTTTTCTTTAGTGTTTCATATGACCTTCATTGCTCTGACACTTTGCTGTGTATGTGGTGCTGGGGTTTGGACCCCAGTACTCACGCATGCAAGGCAAGTGCCATTACCACCAAGCCACCGCTCCAGCCCAGATTACTACATTTTGATCAATATGATCTAGAGTTTTTATTGTTTCTTCTCTAATTATTTTAATATCCTTGATGATTTAATTAAAATTATTTACTTTGAAAGCCTTTTCCCCCAAGTTTACATGAAGCAAAATAAAGGAACGTATAATTCAATGTTTTCATTTTAGAAACTATGTCACATAAATAAAAAAATCTAGGGCTAATTTGGAAGCTAGGAATCAAGAAAAATGTTATCTCTATTTTTATCTACTTCACAAAATCAAATCCTTATCAATTATCAAGTGTCATATGGAATCACCAAAAACTTAAGAGAATTAATCTGAGACATTTTTACTTCATACGTAAAACAGGAACTGTGAACTAGTAATAATGTTATTACTGTTGTTTAACCTCATTTTGTTTTAGTTTAATCTCTTGTGGTGATTAATCTGCACATTGAACCTCAAAGTCATTTTCTTTTTCTAGAAGCCATACATAGTAATTAACTATTCATATATAATTATATAAATTCCATTTCATCATGATAGTTCTTTATTACATCACATCTAAGATATAACTCTTTTTAAAGTGAGAAGGGAAAGTGAGAGAGAAAGAATCAACTTTAGTTTTTAATGCAGCTTTCGTTATTCCTACAATTTATTGTATATGTGGTGCTGGAGTTCAAACCCACATCCTTGTGCATGACGGGCAAGTGCTATAACCACTGAGCCACCACTCCACCCCAGAAATATCTTTTTAAAATCAATGAAACCCACTGTTTATAAGTACCTGAACCTGAAGTTTTCTCCTTCAATGTCAAAAATCTAAAGTATCAGCCTTTCATCAATTAATTTATACCTATAGTATATTTAATGAATTTGAATTAGTCTAAATCAACTACTCATACAGACTCATGTATATATGTGTGTGCGTGTGTGCACACGCACACACATATGCATTTCTATCATGATTAGTCTCAATAAATTAGAAGTCACTTCAATTGTATAACATTATAATAAAGTATGTTTACTATCAAAGATCCTTTCTCCCCAGCTGTGTGTACAAGTATGTTTTGGTCAGAACAATTATGTAAATTTACGTAGTGAAATTATTGCGTTAAGTGATTTAGTCATCAAAACACAAATTTTTGTTATCATAATATCGGTACAAAAATGATCACAAATCATCAAGGTAAAACTATTTGCAATGGAAATGTAATTGAGATGATAAGATGAGGAAATTAATGTAGAGGTAAATGAGGTTATTTAAAACTCTTGAAGTTGTGATTGCATTATTTTAAATTTCACTCTCATTTGAAGAATTTAAATAAGCAACAAGATGATCCTTAAAATATGCAATTTTAATTTTTTATGATTTTCCTACAATTCTAAATAAACCTCATTTCTAACCGATTTACTTTTAAGAAATATAAGCAAGTATCAATTTTTAAGTAAAATTTGCATTTGGAGGTTTTCTTTCTAATGTTTCTCCTTTCTGGTAAACTCCATGTTGCTTTCACAGAAAACCTTACAAAAATGTAAGCATCCTCATAATTTTAAGTCAACAATATTTTACTGTGAGGTAAAACTAAATTATTCTAGTATGGCCTATAAGAAACTTCATAAATTAAACTTTTCTTACTTAACCACTGCGCCACTTCCCCAGTCCTTTTTATTTACTTATTTTTAATTTTGACACAGAGTCTTGCTAAGTTGCTTAGAGCCTCACTAAGTTGCTAAGGCTGGCATTGAACTTGGAATATTCCTGCCCTGTCTCAAAAGCTGCTGGGATTGTAGGCATGTGCCACTGTGCCCAGCTTCTTATCTTTTTTCACTTGATCACTCCACTCCCTAGTTTAAAATAATTGATGCACTCATTTATTTATTCATTCATAATAAATATACCAAAGGTCCACTCTTTGTTGGAAATTGCTTTTGTTTTACAGATATGAAAGAGATCTATTTATTGTCTTTTGGAAGGACCTTTTTTACCTCCCCTAAACTCCCGGAACACCTCATGCTGTTTCACACTTTGATGCATTATTCCTTCTCTCCAGTAGCACCCTGTTTGCTCTCTGCCATCATGTTCACTGGGAAAATATTCCATAAATTATTCAGAACTCTGACCATGCATAACAACCATGAAGCTTTCCCTAAGAGAATTCACTATTCATTGACATGTATTAATTCCTGAATTTTACATAAGCATCCAGTGTGAACAACTCCGTTTAAGTATGACTTTTATGTATGAAGTCTAGTTGGAAAAACAAAAACTATTATAAGCCTGAGTTTGTTCTACTTAATGAAAGCACACACACTATTCTCAAACTTTCAAAGCAAAGAGAAAAATCTGCATTGTCTCCCATTCTGCTATAGTTGCTGCAGCTATTGCTCCTTCCCGACATACAATATTGTGGTTACATGTGGTCTTCCAAGATTTGGCCTGCAAATCAGAGCCCCACTGAACTAAATCCTGCAGATGCAACTGCCTGCACAGACTGATGTGATTCAAAGGAGAGAAATACCACTGAACTTGCTCTTCTTCAGAAGTACACTGCACATAGTGTGGTACGCTATAAGTATAAGTAGAGACCTACGAGGGTTCATATAATCTTTTTGGTAAATGGTGTACACACTGCCCTTGGAAGACCCAAAAGCAGAAGTGCACTTTCTAAAATTGTTTAAGTGTATACCTTTATTAAAACCAATAAAAACTTTCCTGGTTCCAATTTCTGGATCTTACCAGGATTTTAACCTGTAGGTTTTTCTGTTCAAGCAACACAATAAGATCCCTACAACCTTAATCCTCAACACAAAGTTTTTATTTTTCTAATGGGGACAAAACTTTGTAAAATCAAAGTGTTGAGTTGTCCACATTTGTCAAATAGTTTCCCTTTGACTGATCATTTTAAAATGGTACATTATTCCTGACCTCTCTTGTGGCTTATTCTACTACATCCATTCACCCCTTTACACACAATGTTTAGGTTGGGAAAACCTCTATAAATCTATATTATATAGAGATTTATAAGAGTTTCAAGACCTCTTAGAGGTGAGCAAATGGACAGCTTTGCTGGATCAGAAAGTAATAAAAGGCAAACTCCATAATAATTTAATCTACAAAGTTCCACTATACAACACATATTTGTGGTGTGCATTTAATATTTTGAATTCTGTGTTTATGCACCTCACTAACCATCAGTGTAAAGTCTGTCAAGTCAAGAGTCATTTTATTCATCATTCTATCTCTCTATGCAATCTTTTGTGTTATTGGAACTTAACACTGTTTTTCTTCTATTAGTGTTTAATTAAATTAATAATTAGTCTGCTATTATAGATGCTTTGGGAATATTGTTATATAATTCATAGCAGGGGTTTAGATTTGAAATTTATATCAGAATCAGAGGAACACATGTGAATTGAATTGATGACTATTGATAAGTTCACACATAGACATAATGCAAAAAGAAGACCAAATCTAACCTTGGAAAGAGTTAAGCATCAATGGAGTGGACAGAGGAAGATGCCTGAAAAATAATAGATGGGGAAGGAGATTAAAAAAACAAGAGAAAAGACCAAAATGGTATCTTGAGAAAAACATGCTTCAGTAGTGGAATATACTGTAAATTATTAAACTCAGTGATCAAAGATGTTAGATATAACACTTAAGGATAGCGTTGTATATATTTGGGAGTACATTAGGAAAAGGACTGGAAAATATATTTTAGAATATTATAGACTATAGTGAAAAAATAAAGAAAAAGAAATACTTGAATAACAATTTTATGCAACCATCTCAAAAGTAGAGATATTATGGAAATTGTGTTCTCAGATTCCTGAGAATTTATTTATGGAAACTGTCCAAACTGAAATCCTTGGTAATATAAAGTAATTTTTCATACATTGTATTACCCCATTCTAAGCTTATCCCTAATTTTCTCACAGGTGGAAACTGAAACAAAGGATTGCAGTTCTTTTAATTGTAAAGAGAATTAGCACTTGGAAACATTCACAAAAGAGAAGTTAAAGCATACATCCTTGATTCTCAATTAAGACACAGAGACTGAAGCAGTAGGTCAGACACTGAAATGATGGCAGGCATAGTAGAGCCTGAGGCAGAAAACTGAGGCAATATGCAGGAGAGAAGTATCTGGGCAAAGAAACTAGTAGATGCTTATTTCCAGGGAGAACAAAAGAAAAGTGGGTGAATATTGTATGCCACGGTAAGAGTAATTCAGAGGAATGTAAGAACATGCTGTTGAAAGGGAGGCAGCTCCTTGAGATGAGCCTTTTTTTTTTTTTTTTTTTTTTTTTGGTAAATTTTCACTCCAGTTTGCCCTAATCATTAAAAATAAATTAGTTTTGAATGCAGTCAACATTTCATTTCATTGCGTGGCCCCTATGAGGAAAGTAGGGACTTTAGAAATATTACCAGAAATCATGTGATATAGAAAGGAGGGAACAATACATTGACACTTGTAGAAGGAAGGAGAAGATCACAGTTCTGTGCTATGACTGTCCTACTGTTGCTTTCCCCAGGCTTCATGTCACACTAACAATTCAAGTATCCTGGTCCTGCTTGATCATAAGGCTCAAGTGATAGAGAGGCTTGCACTACAGCTTGGTTTTACCACAGGGACTTCTCCTGCTCTGGCCTCTACAACAAACTGGCAATCCAATGGGGCAGTGTATAGATGGGCTGATGTAATCTATACAAATATGATGTATCTGACCTCTAAAACCTGAAAAGCATCAACAATATTGTTGGTATTTTTCATGGTAAGTAGGCTGAGGTACAGCATCTTGTCTTCTCCTTGCTGGGAGAATGTATCAATATACTCCCAGTCATAGAACTCCTAGAAATTTTCCTAAGATTCAAATACCTTTGAATTGGTCAGGTTTATATTCCGCTATTTATTTCATGTGTGTCTCACTAAGGCAACTATAGTATTTCTGCTCTGTTTTCTAGTCAAATAAGTATGACAGAAACAATATAGAGGTCTAGAATGATGTTAGTTTTTTGAACTTCTAGATGATAAAAATCTCTGGAGATCTTTTCTGTATCAATTCAAGATGAGATAATATTAATCTGATTTAACCTCCCCAAAGAAGCAGCTAAAATCCCAGAGGAAATGTAAAATATTTTCAACATTGGATGTCAAGCAATCCAGGATGGGGACTCCTGGGGAAAAAAGAAGTAAATGAGTAAATCCTAATATTTCCACAAATTAAGTTTAGAGAGAATTATCTGGTTGTCACAAAGGAAGGGCAACTGAATCAGAGAATAATGGTATTCCTTCCTGAGTTAAGAATATGAGTTAGAATCTTTGGGAGCTTAAGGAACAGAGACTTTGCAAACAACACAGTATAAGAGAGAAAAGCTATGCATGGGGAGAAACCCTACAGACCCTTTGTCACTTCACTATGGCTGGAAATGTTCAGTGCTGAATGATTATGTATCTCTGCAGTTACTATTCAGGCTTCCCCTGTGATATACTTGAATTTATTGTAATCTCTTTAGCAGTTTCCCATCATGGTATGTGGAACCAGGGCCCCTTAGTCAAAGGTGAGTTTTCCCTCTTTCATGGACTGTAAAAACTGGATAAAACATATGAAACAACACATCGCGCATCATGCAAAAGAAAGTGATACTTAAGCTACAGAAAAATAATGGGGCTGGAGCGGTGGCTCGGTGGTTATGGTGCTTGCCCAGTATGCACAAGTACATGGGTACAAACCCCAGCACCCTCGTACACAACTAAGTGTCAGAGCAACGAAAGCCATGTGAAAAACTCAATAAAAATTGATTCTCTCTCTCTTTTTCTCTTACTGTCCTTCTCTCTAAAAAAAAAAAATACAGAAAAAAATTCTACAAACTACATTATTTGTTTATTGTCTATTTAGAGAGGCACAAGTTTGGGAATAATCCCTGTATACTTCACTTCAAATGAAAAGTCCTCATAATTTAAGGGATGTTGAGTAAAGTAATCATAAGAATATTTACCTAAGTAGTGAGGAAAATTATTGCTGGGTTAAAATATTGCTTTGGCACCATCTAACAACTCTCACACAAGAAAAGGGAAAGACTAAAATTGTTGGGCACTGTGCAAAAGACAGGCACTGTGCAAAAGACAGACGCTGTGCTGGACGCCATGACACTTCTTCCTCTCCTCTTAAGTTTCCTCTTTCATGTTTTGCATGCTCTGAGCAAAAAAGAGCGTGCACCTGAGGGCTGCTTCCTCTTTCTTTCTGTGTCCCTTTAAACTACCTTCTGGTTGGTGATAGCTGACAAAACCAACATAGCAGTCCCTCATTGGCTGGGATAAGCCAGTCTGCCGCTTCACCATTGGTTCCTTAGCTGTCTCCCCACCCTATAAAAATCCATGTGCCTTGGAAATAAATGGATTTTGAGCTGCCATCCTCTGTCTGTGGCTGACTCATTTCCCTGGCCGAGAGGGAAGTGAACTCCAACGAGAGGGATCCAGGTTTCCGAGTGGCACTCATCCTCCTGATTGGCTCCCGGGGGGGGGGGGGGGGGGGGCTATCCAGCCAGTTCAAATTGCCCCGCCCACCCTCAGGGACGCCTGAGGCAGCAACATAAAATTTGCAAGTATTGCATCCCAGATGAAAGTTTAAGAATATTTGAAATAATGAGAAAATATGCAACATCCAACAATGTGTAAATTACTATCAGACATCTAAGAAAATTACCTGTAATTTTAATATGTAAGAAAATATAACCCTTATTAAGGAGGAGAATTCATGAAATGTAGACAACCACAGATAAGTGACACAGATGGTAGATTAAATACACAATTACATTGATAGTCATTGTTACTATATTCCATGTGCTCACAAAGTGAGAGGACAGATTGAGCATGTTAAGTGGAGGTTTGAAAGCTGTATCACAGACCAAAACTGAACTTCTACCAATCATAACAAAATGTGCAGGATAAAAAAAAAATTGAGATAGAATTAATAGAAGGATAGACACTGCAGATGGCAAAACTGTCAAAAACACATTTGGAATTATCTAAGTTAAAAGAAAGAGAGATTTAAAAAAACTTAAACAGAATATCACTGAGACCTGGGAAAACTCCAGTCAGTCTAATATACATGTAATTGAAGTCTTAAAAGAGGAAGAGATGGAGAAATCATAACAAATAAAATTTTATATACAAAAATTTCTAAACATGAAAAACAAAAGGTAAAGATTGGCTAAAAAGTTATATCTAACATTATTCTGCAGATGAGAAATCCACTTTTCATTTAAAGATAAAATATGTTAAAAGTAAATGGATGGAAGAAAAGATATACCATTGTATTTGTTTTCTGTTAGTATAAGGAAACAGTTGACACAGACTAGATATAAAGTAATATGGTCATTCTGCTCACTGTTCTGAAGGTTCAAAGTTCAGTCCACATACCACAAGCTCTAGAAAAGTCCTGTGGGTGGATGATGGATGACACATTGCATGTGGGAGGGAAGAGGACATCTTAAAACCTAGAGCAGAGAATGAGGTAGAACCAGCCTCTCTCCTTCGGCAATAGTCTTGGGAGAACTCTAAAGGTCATGTGGAAAATATCCTGGATAACATCCCTAGTGACCTTAGAAATCCCCACTAGCTTCCATCTCTGGAAAGCTCCACAGCATTTCGGGATACTTCCATCCTATAAATCAAGTCTTCAATCCCAAAAGACATTTAGGGAAACTAAAATCATCTTCAAATCATACAAATCATACTGCAACTAATTAAAATAAATATGTGTGGCTATATTAAACAGGAAAGCCAGTTACAAAGAAAAAAAACATTACAGGTGATGAGGTGGTAAAGTTATGATGAGGAAAATATTAGTTCTGAAATAAATTAAACAATTTTCAAACTTTATGTTTGTAATGATAGAGCACTAAAATACACAAATAAAAATATGATATACCAGAGCACAGAAATAGATCAGCTAAAAATTTTAGGTTGAGATTTACATACCCAATCTCGAGAATTTATAGAATGTGTAGATAGAAAATAGTCCACAGTAAGAATAATAATTCTATCAACTGACTTGACAAAATTGACCTTTTCATAAAATTCCTTTTAAAACAGCAGAAAATGCATTACTTTCGATTTTACATGGAACATTTCTAAAGACAGACCATCTGGGCCATAAAGAAAAACAAAAGACATAATAATTTTAAAAGCAATTCAAATTTTTAAATCCTACAAAATGTTCTCAGATCCCAAAAGAATTAAAAATCAATAACAAAATATAGTTAGAATATTCAGAAGCTAACATAATTCTAAATAATCAATGGAACATTGATGATATTAAAAGGGAAATTAGAGAATATTTTAAAGTAAGTAAAATTAAAATACATATCTGGCTTATTTCACTTAACATAGTGTCCTTCACATCAATTCATGCTATGAATGAGAGGATTTTACTCTTTTAAAAAGGTTAAATAGGGGGCTGGAGCAACGGCTTAGTAGTTGGAGCACTTACCTGGCATGTGCAAGGACCCAGGTTGAAACCCCAGCCCAACATACACAATTGCCAGAGAAACAAACCAGATGAAAACATAAATAAAACTGATTCGTTCTCTCTCTCTCTCTCTCTATCCCTCTTTCTTAAAAAAAAAAAGAAAGGTTAAATAATATTCCAATTGTAGGATATTATTGTGTATATATACCACTTGTTTTTATCCATCCAACCATTAATCAATCAAACGTCTAGGTTGTACTCATGTCTTGGATTTTTGAATAGTGTTGCAATAAATAAACACACACTGCTTGTTTTCTTTTGTTTGTGGTAACTAAAAATAAGTCATTCTGAAAGTAGAATGGTGACTTCTAAAAGCTAGAAAGAATAGAGAGGGGAGAATGAGAGAGGTTGCATAATAAGTAGCAAAACAGGTAGGAATAATAAGTTCTATTGTTCTCATAACACAGTAGGGTGACTATAGTTCATAATGGCCTTGTCTATATTTTATGAAGAACTGCAAGAGGGGAGCTCCAAGTCTCCAAATGTAAACAAATGATGAGGAGATGGAAATGCTAGTTGACCTAATTTGATTAGTACACATTGTATAAATGAATTGAAATATCACATTGTACCCCATAAACATATACAGATGTTATATGGTAATTAGAAAAAATCCACAATATATCACATTGAGTGTTGGAGGGAGAGTGATACGGTTAAAGTAACAGTGAGGGAAATTTATATCTTTAATGGTAAGTATGAATAACAGAAGAAATGTCTCTGTTCAATGAACAAGCTTCCCCCTCCAGTAACTAGTAAAAGAAAAGGGAATCAAATCTATGCTAAGTAAAAGAAAAGAAATAACAAGCACAGGGGCAGAAATATACCAAAAACTAACACAGAAAATCAAACTAAAGGTAAATTCATTGAGAATTATTGCTAAAGTATATGAATTTTAATCCAAACTAGCTCAGAAAAAATAAAAACAGAGGTAACAAATGTTAGGAATAAGGAAATGGACTGCAATATATTCCAGTGAAGTTATTTAAATATTAAAGAGATATTATTAACAATTTAATGGCAACAAATTTAACATTTTAAACAAAGCAAAAAAATTTGTTGAGACAATATTTACCAGCACTAACTTGAGAGATGATCAATAAACCTTAACTATATTAAATTGAATTAAATTAATATATAACCTGAATAGCCTCATGTCTGTTTCATTTACTTTTACTAATACCATCTCTGAAACTTTTCCTTTCTATGCATAGGTATGAGTTTCTGATTTGTAGCACTTTCCATTTCCCAAAAGAATGTTCTCAATGTTTCTTGTAGAGAGAGTGTGCTTATATTGAATCCCATTAATTTTTATTTGAGAAAATATTTAACCTCAATTGTGAAAAGATCATTTAAATGATGTAAATTTCAAGTCAGCATTTTTCATTTTTAGTTTTTATTTTGGAGTATGTGTTTATTTACTCACAACAGGTAAAATACCGCAAACTCTTTTTGCTTGTATGGTTTCAGGCCAGAAAGTTGGTGTGATTCTAACACTTTTTCCATAGTTGAGGTGTTTTTTAAAAATTGTGTTTTGATTGGATTTTTAATTTTTTCCTCTCTGCCTTCTTACATGCTTTCCCTTTTGATTTCCAAAGTTGTATTTGATTTGCCTGAGTAATGTTCTGTTTGTTTCATCTGTTTAGTGTTTGAGCCTCTAGAATATGTAATTTGGTGTCAGTCACTAATTTTGGAAAATTATCAACCATTATTGTTTTAATAATTTATTTATTCCATTTTCTTTTTCTTCTACTTCTGAAATGCAATTCCTGCTGTTCTACTTTCAGATCTTGTCAAACATGTTTCAGACATTCTGTCATTTTAAAAATTGTTTTTCTCCAGCGAAACAGGGCTCAGAAGTTGGAAAACTTACCTGGCAAGTACGAGGACCCAGGTTCAAACCCCAGCAATTATGCAACTAAGTCAGAGAAACAAGGCCAGATGGAAAAATAAATAAAATCGATTCTTTCTCTCTCTCTCATTCTCTGCCTCTCTAAATATATTTCTTTCTGCATTTTATTTTGGAAAGCTTTTTTGAACTATTATCAAGCTCATTCACTTCTTTTTTGGGCTGTGTCCAATCTAATGATGATCTTATCAAATAATTTTTATTTCCATCATGGGTTTGAAATCTATCATTTCCTTTTGATCCTTTCTAAATTTTCCATGTCTTTGCTTTCATCTGTTATATCTTGTCTTCTCTTCATTGATGTATGGTGATATGCAGGCTTGAGCCTGTTAGGGAAACTAGCCTGAGTTTCAGTGTTCAGAGACTTCATTGGGACTCCATTATGTAGTCATGATTGATTGATTTTTCATATGGTGCTTCTCCACCTCCAGGTCACTGGATACATGACTGAAAACCTCTAATATCTTAAGTCAAATATTTATTCCTTCTCTCCTGGCCAGGCCCTATCCTAAGGTGTGACCAGTCCCTGACATAAATCACTTTGCTAAGACTAACAGTAAGGTACAAGGCACCTAGGACAAAGAAAGACACTCCTCTGAGGCATAGAATCCAAGGACCAAGGGATTGTTTCAGATGTCAAGGGCTAATGCCAGACCTTTGTTTGAGCAAGGACAAATTTCTTTATTATTCAGATGTTATATAGGATGACTACTGTCTTTTTCTCTGCCACCAATAATTATTAAATGACAAAGAATAGCTTCCCAAGAAACTAGTAAAAAATAGAACATCATGAACTATTAAGGAACTCTTTCCCTTCTGTCTTCATAAAAAATGGGCATAGAGTGCATGGAAAATTCTATTTCCATTCATAAACTTCAAACCCATGGGCAAGGAGCTGGAGGAGCGGCACAGGAATTATGACACTTGTGTGGCGTGTGCAAATATGCAAGTTCCAACTCCAGCACCACATACACAACAAAGTATTGGAGCAACAAAAGCCACATGAAAAACTAAATAAAATTGGTCCTCTCATCTCTCTCTCTCTCTTACTGTACTTCGCTCTTAAAAAAAAATGAAAATCCATGGGTAAGGAGTCATTCATACGAATTTCCTGTAATAATTTAAAATGTACTTCTCCTTTTTCTACAGAATAGGTCAATATCATAGTTGATGAATGCTTTCATTCTCACATTATAAAACTTTTTTCCTTCCACAAATTAAAACAAATACACAAGGTATTCCACACACATACCTATTTACTTATTCATTCAAATCCATGAGAGAAAATATTTTCAATTCAAACATCATTCAAATTTTCATATATATTAAAGAAGATAACTATGTGAAGTTATAGTTTGATACAGCTAATCATTATAATTAGGTAATGTGTTTTTATTTAGATAATGAATTCAAATTATTTACTGATGACACATGAATAATAAACTAAAATGCTCTGTCAAAATTCATGAAAACTTAACTCTATTGTACCATAGCATTTGAAATTTACTGCCAAAGATTCCATACCGAAAACTGGGTTTAAAATTTTTCTTCAACTCATTATTGAGAATATAAAAGCATATTCTCTTTGAAATTTTCATAGCATTTAATTGTTTGTATTTGCATTGATTTGACTTATTTTCCATTTGTTTTCTAGAATTTACTTATAATATTTGCCTTTGGAATATTATATATTCTGTCTCCCTGAGAGCAATGTGTTTTCCATGAAATAAAATTACTTATATAAATATTTTTACATTTTTTCCAAAAGGAATTGGGTGGAGATGGCAACCCAGAACAATGAAGGCTGGGTAGGTTGAGGATGTCCTTCTGAGGGTGTGATCCACAGAGACTGTGGAGCATGAAAGATTTCTGAGAAGAGGTACAGCCAGTTCCAGCATCTAGGAATCTAGATGGGCAAGAGAGGCCTTGTGACTGGTGCCATAGCCCTATGTTGGATGAAGGAATTGGACTGGGGTAAGAGTAGAATTTGAGCAGAGGAGGAGGACCAAAATGGAATTAGAAGGCTGGTTACAAACAAAGCATTGATTAAAAGAATAAATATATGTTTATATTTATTTATATGCAAAGGTACTCAAAATTTACCTGCTGAGACATCAAAAGTACAGCAACACCCTAAGAATTATAAGAACACCAGCATACCTAGCACATAAATCTTGCCTTCAAATTCAATAACTTTTGCTATAGAAGACAGGCCACCTTAAAAATGCCTGATTTGAGGGTTGGAGTAGTGGAAGTACCAGATAAATAACAGCATCTTGTTTTACAGGAAGTCAGTTCTCAAAAGAAGAACAATACTTTGACAAAAGCACACAGAAACCAGATGCCATTGGTCAAGTTTGGGATCATGTACGTTTAAAAAATAGTAAGTTTAAGATGTTATAAATATTGCATAAAATGTATAAAATGCAAGCACAATTATATTTAGAAAAATCAATAAGTTTAAAAATTGATAAAGAATAAAATATAATCAATTTTACAGTATCTTTCTACAAAAGTAATAAATTACGAAGGGAAAATAAAAGTAACTTCATAATGAAGAAGCACATCAGGCTGTACCTTAATGAAGTAATCAAAATGAACTTCATCAGTGTGGGGACAGATTGGAGCTTCACCATCTGTTTGGATGCAATGAGAACAAGGCAAAACTGCTGTGCAATTCCTGTCAAATATACACGCCCAGAATAAAATCAGGAGAAAATACTAAGACACATTTAAATTGGTCAGTATCCTGCAAATAAATGGCCTGTAATCCTAAAAAAGCCATGAAAGTCAGGGAAAGAATGGGAACTGTTCCAGATGACTGAATGATGTGATAACAAAAATCAATGTGGGATTCTGAAAGGAATTCATTTAGGTTATAGGAAATTGGAATTTGAAGCAGTTCTTTGGATTACACAGTTATACTGTTACATGCTTATCCTAATTTGGAATGATTGTGATATGACTATGAATATGAATGTCTTGAATGTAGATAATGCACAACAACTTATTCAAAGTATGATGGGAAATCAGCTCAGCAACTTAGAATGAAAACAAGAGATTAACCTATGGCACTTTGGGCAAAAAGAAGTCTGCTATTTAAATAAACACTAATGATTTTCTTTGCAATTATGAGTGAAACTATTAAGAATATTTAAAAATTAAAAAATCTAAATAAAATGTATTATATTTTAATTCTAAAATGTGGATATATTTGATCCAAACCATCTATCCTTGAGAAGTTAAGGACTGATGCTATACCTTCTTAAGGATAAATAAATACTATTAGATTATTAGTGAGTTCTGCATGACTGAAGTCCACAAACAGTACAGTAAAATGCATTTTAAGTATTTACATTTTATCTATGGAATTTGCTGAAATAGAGGTTTCATAATAGACTCTAGATCCTCAGAATCTATCTTGCATATAAAAACATACTCAGGTGTCCAAATATAACACTCAATCAAATGTATTTATCGTTTCTTTCTATAAAAGCAATAATTTTTTTTTATAATAGCGGAAATGTTACCCAGCATTTAGACATGAGCAACAGGTCAGGGGTTTAACAAAATAGTACAGATCAAATCAGCTAATCAATAGCCATGCCTTAGTGGCACCTCCTATTCTGACAAGATAGCTATTTCAGGTTCCTTGTGTTATCAGCCCTATAAACTTTTCCTCTTAGAAGAAATATAGATAAATTCAGGGGGTAAGAATCAAAGGACAAGATGTATTTTCTCAAAAGGCTCCAATTGCTGACATTGTAAGCAAGATCACCACACAAGCAACACAGACCAGAGATTCTCAGACTCGAAAACAGAATGTTTAAGACCAGAACACACCGACCATAGTTTCTGTAAAACTGGTTCTAGTTGGGACCTGTCAGTATGGCCAAGATGACCAAAGGTTTTCTTTAGGTTGTCTATTGTCTGCCAATCTAGAGCAGAGAGCTGATACATGAGCCAGGCTTCTAATAATCTCCTTCCTACCCAAATAATAGTTGGAACACAAAGAAGTGAGTTGTTTCTCTCTTCTCTGAGAGGACCCACTCCCTCCTTTGACAGAATCTTTTCCCCCTTCTTCTTTCCCTTCGAATAGACTTTGCCACACTTATACTGTTTCATGTCTTGGTTGAATTCCTCTCATGCATGAACACAAAAGCAGAGATATCAGCTCAATCTCTGGTTGTCAGAGAGTAACATATAATTAGAGAAAATTGACATTTCACCTAAAAATACTTTGATCAAGTTTAACCAAACTATGAATAACAATTCAAATTTCTTTACAAAACATTCATTTCTATTTTCAAGAAACAGTAATTAATATGAGTCTCAGTTGTTTTTCATGTTTTATATAGGAACAAAATCACCTAGGCCATAGAAATCTTTAAAACCTCACTATTTTTTAATTATATTTTTATATTTCATTTCCATTGTTTAAACCTAATTCTGCCCATGTTTCCTTTGCTCTTACTTTCTATACACTTCCACGAGTCAATTTGACCATTCACTTTTCACCCACTTTTATGAGATGTGTCATGCTAGGATTTTACATACACTAACCCTGTGATGCAGACCACAATCCAAACATTTATTATTTGCTCATTTTTTAACTTATCTTTAGCAAGACCAGAAATAAAATTAAGCAAATGAACAAATAAAATCACACTATGAGTTCCTTTTTTTCAAAGGACATCCTACCCTTTGTGAAGTTAACCACGCTAGAATCTGACAACTCTAATACTGCCCTTTCTCTTTCCTACAGTGATTTTGTCATAACATATTCACTATCTTTAATTACATTGATATTCTTTTCTATATCTTGCTCAGTTCTAAAGTAAGATATTTTTATAGTCTAATCCCTGTGGTATTTTAACAGTCCCCTAACCAGTGCTCAAACTTTAGGATCCTCTTTACTCTGAGTCCTAGTCCACAATGCTGTATGGCAATTATCCTGAATATAAAGATGATCTTAGTCTGCTCATGCAAACCTGTTCATGACTGCCTAGAGAAAGAATAAATTTCATTTTCCTTATAAATCCATGAATATCCATAGAGATCTGTCTCTATTTACTACCTTAACTTCATGCATTCAATCCTATTATTTATGATGGTGATAGATGTTATG
The DNA here is from genome assembly GCA_004027875.1 of Aplodontia rufa. Classification (NCBI taxonomy): domain Eukaryota; kingdom Metazoa; phylum Chordata; class Mammalia; order Rodentia; family Aplodontiidae; genus Aplodontia; species Aplodontia rufa. The sequence goes on along the minus strand of PVKS010000782.1, from coordinate 512 downwards.
GGGAAACCCTAAAGTAAATTGTATGTTTATGGATAAATCTTCGTTTCGTTTAAAAAAGAGAGAGAGAGAGAGTCCCTTCTGCAGGGGGGAAAAATCCTGCACAGCTTTAAAGACAGCGTACTGGCGAGGACACCTCCCGGACCTGTGCACTGTCTGGCGGCAGGATCAGTGACTGGAAAGAGCTTCCTAATAAGCACAGAGCAGCGATTTGCACAGGGGAGGTGGTGCGGGAACTGCAAGGACGGGAGAGCGGAGCAAGCCTCCCTACTACATCTGCGAACTAGTTCCCGCACGTCCAGCCCGCCTGAGCAGAGCAAGACCTCTTTGGGACTGCAAAGCAAGCTCTAACAGCTCCGCCCGGAAGCAGCAGAGATCAAGGGTGGAAACAGGACCAGAAGGCCTGGCTGAAGCCCTGAAGAAGGTGGGGGAGCAGTCAGGGAAGGGGAGCATCCATTTTGAAAACCACCCTCCCTCTCCTAGACCCACATCCCCCGGGTCTGAAAAAGAGGCTC